>JAJOOO010009074.1:0-38153 GCA_029582685.1 Solanum piurae
GAGAGAGAGAGAGAGAGAGAGAAGAGAGTCTATGCACCAGTTATACCATTCAATTAGTTAAATGATTAGAAAACTGAAAATATTTAATTTAATACGGAAAACTAACTAAGTGCTTTGAAAACAGAAAATAATATACGATTTAGATAGCTGAAGTTGTATGGTTGTTGGAAAATGGGATTGAGCCATTGAAGAGACATAACTCATAGTAATTGACAAATAAAAAATTAAATTTTGAGTTGGATGAATAATTAATAATTAATTAATATATATAATTTATAATATTTTTATTTAGTGTAGAAGTAAAAAAAAATAACTATTCATATTTCAAAACTGAAGAGAGTCTATGCATCAGTTATACCATTCAATTAGTTAAATGATCAGAAAACTGAAAATATTTAACTTAATACGGAAAACTAACTAAGTGCTTTGAAAATAGAAAATAATATACGGTTTAGATAGCTGAAGTTGTATGGTTGCTGAAAAAAGGGATTGAGCCATTGAAGAGACATAACTCATAGTAATTGACAAATAAAAAAATTAAATTTTGAGTTGGATGAATAATTAATAATTAATTAATATATATAATTTATAATATTTTTATATAGTGTAGGGGTAAAATAGTAATCCAACTTTACACTTTGAAGCTTCCCACTTTTAATAATATACTAGATTTACGGCACGTTGCGTTGCACGTGTGTATCATATATATAGTATATGACATTGTAAGATAGAATTAATATTACTAAATTAAAGCTTTTTAGTAAATAATTATAATTGAACGAACATAGGACAAGTGTTTTTAAATTATTAATACATATTGTCATAGAGTTACTTGTATTTTGAGATCAAAATGACCAGACATTATTAAAACATTTCAAAATACATTCAAAGTTTAACTATGGGAGAAAGTGACATTTCTTTAATAATATTATTTCTTACTTCACTCAATTTTGTAAACAAATATAACCAACAAAATAGAAAAAAAAATATCCATTCAAAAAATGTCACAAATAGCCTTTACTCTTGAGGTTATGAACATAAATGATGTACACCGTTTAAGTACAAATTTTATCTTAAATATTAATACTTGAAATTTAGTATGCGCATGACACTAATAAGGATTAACATAAGTATTTCAATATTTTATCTTTTTTAAAATTTTTCAATAATAAAAATTAATAGATGAATAAAATGTAAAGTATTGTTTATAGAATCATTAATTTGATTTAAGATCATTTTATGATCAATCACTATTTTCTTATCTATTTTTATATAGCTAGTAAGGAGTGTATCTTGTGACATAAAGAAAATATGGAACAATAGATAGCCAACGAAGAAGGAAAACGAAAATATATGTTCATGTTATATTCACTCTAGTGTTCCATTTGATTTAAATCTCTTGCCACCAACACTTTACTTTCTCCGTTCATTTTTACGTACATATCTATTAAAAATAATTATTATCATGACTAAGTTATCATATTATAAGTAAAAGTTAAAATCTATTTCTGAAATAGTGAATTTAACATTAAAACTAATAATTCAATGGACTGCGTTGATACCCATTGTTTTAGAAAAATTAGGAAGAAACTCCATCGTTTGAGGGAAAAGAATAAAAAAACAAAAAAACAAAAAGAATATCTTACCCAAATCATACGCCTTTGTTCATATCTGTTTAATATTATTGTCTCTCCCATAACTTTTCGTCATTGTTAACTCATGAAAATGGTAAGAAAAAATACGACTGTGAATTGATGAATGATTTGCTATAATTTTTTCACCAACTTTTTCTTATGAGGTACCTCGAATTTCGTTGAATTTGAAACTTCATCAATTTTTGCAAATAACACTTGAGATTTTTTAAGAAGAAGAAGAGTAGAGAACTTAAAGAAATTGTAGTTTAAAAGTGTGAGGAAACCCCTCTTTTTATAGCTACCAAATAGTAGTATGAATATGTGTTAATTGTGTCTTATCCGAAAAGTCATAATCTTTCAAAAAAATCACTGCTTATCGGAAAAGTAACAACCCTTTAAAAAAGGCACAACTCATCAGAAAAGGCATCACCCTTTAGAAAAGTCACAACCCTTCAAAAAAATCACAATCCTTCGAAAAAGTCACAACTCATTGAAAAAGTTACAACCCGTCAAAAAAAGTCACAACTCTTTGGAAAACTCACAACTCATTAAAAGAGTCACAGTCCTTTAATTTGAAAATGTATCTACTTTCAATATAATAAAATTAATAAATAAAATAAATCGAGTGTTTTTATTAGGGGTATTATAGTAATTCAACATTCAAGTTTGAGAGTTCATGCTTTTAAGATAGTATAGATAGATGATGATCTTGTTGACTTATATTACTAAAATCTAAATAAAATGAAGCCTAATTACTCCATTCTCATAATATTTTTTATACGATTTTAATTTGAGGAATAGTTTTTAGTAGTAACAATTAAGGGTGGAAGGAATTCATAAAGAAACAACCAAAATGTCCAAAAGCAAAATTGTCATCATATCAACCATTTGAATTTTAACACTACGGAAAGCTATTGTTAATATAGAATGCTTATGTTTAAGAAAACGATTAGGCTTAGTGTCGCATAAATGTAAATGTAACTCTCATTTTTATTTGAAAATTAAATTGTTAAATCTCATATTGTAAAAATTGTAGAAAAATAAAAAATGAAACAAAAAGGGTGAAAATGAACAATATATGTATGTGTTCACAACACTGTGTTAGATAGACGATAAAGTAACACAATCAAAATCTTTCATTCAAAGTAATAATATTTCAGCAATCTTTATTTTAATTACTTGTATGTAAATAATATATGATTACTTATATTTATTTTTATTTTCATTTTAGTAAATAAGATAGTAAACACAGAAATGAATGACAAATTTAAACCGATCAAAGGGAATATTTTTAAGCTTGCTAATTTGGACGCATTCTTTTGCTTGGTTACCATTTCTTACCGAAACTGTGATGAAGGTTGAAGCTGTGATACCAAGAGCCTCTTCCAAAAACTAATTTGGGTAAGAAACATATTTGTAGTTAATTTCCAAGTTTGAAAAAGAATTTATTCTGAAGGAATTGGAATTGGAATCGTAATTCCGCTTAAATTTAAAATAAATGAGTTGTTAATCTCAAAATTGATGGCATTGTTGTCTAACCAGCAATCTAATACAAGGAGTGAGATCACATCTGAAAATTTTAAATGATCATTCCTATGAACTACAAGCTAAAGATTATAACGTACATACTAGAATTGACATTTGTTCAGCTCTCGCTGCGGCAAGCAGGTTGCCCACACGGAGATTAAACAGCAACTGTATCACAGCAATTGTATCACAGCAATACCCAATATCACGCCAGAAGATCATTGCTTTAAAAGTCCAAGATCGTAGTGCCTCAAAAGCAGTGGGTAGAACCTTTATTGAAATTCAGAGTTGGTGATGAGAAGGATATGCAGTAGTACTTGTTGTGCAATTGTACGGGACTCTGAATGTCGAAGATGATAGTATGGGTACGCAGGATAAATAATAGTTTATGGGCGTGTAAAATTCAAAGATGATAGTATAATGAAGATGCCTGAGGAAATCTTTGAAAGTACTATGTTTATCCTAGTTTGATTCTACACTTTGTAGTCAGAGATTGCACAATTAACGTTTGTAGTTGGTGTATGAAAAAGTGAAGCGGAGGGAACTGTGAGGGTGGTGTTTTTGTAGGAGTTGGGGCTGATATAGCATACCGAGGAGTTCCCGGTAAAAAGGAGAGAGAGTAGTGACTTAACTTTCAGTTAAAGGGCAATATGATGATGATATGATATGATTAATCAGAACACAAATCCATTTCTTCTGGAAGCTGATTGCTATGGAAGACTTTTGCTCCAGATTTCACTTCTCTGTCGAGCTTGTTCTGCTTTCATTCACAGGTTCAGCTCCATCTTGAGCTTTATGATACTATGGAAGCTAACACGTTGGAATTTGTACACTAAGCAAATAGTGAAGAAATTCTAGTAGGAAAGCAGGAGGAATTTCTACACTAAGCAAATGCATATTGAAATTGCTAAAGAACTGAGGGTAAGAGATAAGAATCTACCAAACATCCCGTGTGACGGTGGAATATTACCAATTTCTATGGCAGCTTTGCTTGGGCATAAAGCTGTGGCATCATACCTTTTTGAGGTCACAAGTCTTGATGTGATGCAGCAAGAAAAACGCTTAGACCTTTTTAAGGCTACTATCAAGAATGAGATGTATGGTAAGATTATACACCATATATGAGCAATTAAAAACTTATTTATTCAAATAATTGGTACTGATGGCAACAACATTCTACATTTGGCTGGGAAGTTGGGGCAGCCAATCCTTAAACAGAAAAACAAACTTTTCCAGTATGTGCCTCCTGATGCTGATAATAATGTTGTACTACAACAGTTGTTTCAAAAGATTAGACAGTCTGTTAAGGTATTTCCTCTCTCTTTATAAACTATACATGTTGCTTCGTTCCAATTTAACACAGGTACAAGAAATATTGTATAATCAAAAAGTTCCATTTGTTTGGATTAATCATCAATGTTTAAATAATGAGCTGACCAACAAAAGGAAGAGAAGATTATGCCGCCATCATTTCTTAGGGTTTCTGGAGCAGCACTTCAAATGCAAAGAGAGATATTGTCGTTCACGGTGAGAAGATTACCTAAAAGTAAATTTCGCAATTGGAAACACATCTTGTTGCATTTAAATATCTTTCATTTAACTTTTTAAGTATGAATTAAAGAGATACAATTTTCAGCGTTTTCTTTAGAGGGAAGGGTTATGGCTTTTAAAAATGTTTTTGCTGCAGAATGATAATTACTAACTGTGTAGGAAGTGGAGAAAATTGTACCACCTATATACCACAAGCTGAGAAACAACGATAGGAAAACCCCTAAGGAATTATTCACAGAAGAGCACAAGCTATTACTAAAAGAAGGGGAAAGGTGGATGAAAGACTCTGCGAATTCTTGTATGATTGTTGCAACTTTGACTGCCACTATGGTGTTTGTTGCTGGCTTCCTGTGTCAGGCGGTAATAACAGTGATAATGGTATTCCAATATTGCTAAAACTGAATGGATTTACGGTCTTTGTCATATCAGCTGCAATGGCATTATTTAGCTCAATCGTTTCCATCATTATGTTCTTGTCCATTCTGACATCTCTATATTACAATGACACAAGAAAATCGTCTTCAGCATAGAGAAATGTCAGAATAGACAGTAGCAACAAACAACATTGTGGTAATCAAAGTTGCAACAATCATACAAGAATTCACAGTAACTTTCATCCACCTTTTCCCTTTTTTTAGTAATAGCTTGTGCTCTTCTATGAATAATTCCCTAGGGGTTCTCCCATCGTTGTTTCTCACCTTGTGGAGTGAAGATGCAAGTTTCTCCCTAGACAATTAGTAACTAATCATTCCGCAGCAACACAAATTTTAAAAGCCATAACTCTGCCCATTATAGAAAACGCTAAAGATGTACGTCTTTAATTCACTCTTAAAATATATAAATGCAACAAGATGTGTTTCCAATTGGAAAATTTACTTTTAGGTAATTTCTCACCGTGAACCACAATATCTCTCTTTGCATTTGAAGTGCTGCTCCAGAAACCCTAAGAAATGATGGCGGCATAATCTTCTCTTCCTCCTGTTGGTCAGCTCATTATTTAAACAATGGTGATTAATCCAAACAACGGGACTTTTTGATTATACAATATTTCCTGTATCTGTGTTAAATTGGAATGAAGCAACATGTATAGTTTTAAAAGAGAGGAAATACCTTAACAGACCGTCTAATCTCTTGAAACAACTGTTGTTGTGATTCAACGAATACATCATTATTATCAGCATCTGTCCAGTTTTCTGTTTACGGAGTGGCTGCCCTGCCCTACCTCCCAGCTAAATGTAGAATGGTATTGCCATCATTATCATATATTTGAAGAAGAAAGTTTTACATTCCTCCTATTTGGTGTATAAGACTGAAGACTTTTTCCTCTCGATATAAAACCGCAACATGGAAAATGGTCCAGTTTTGATAGTCAGGTTGCCATATGAGTTCAGGATGACTGAATAACCACAACTAAAAGCTCTATATTTCCTGCTTTTGCAGCAGAATAGAGCAAGCTTTCCTTTTCCAATAGCTTATCCTCTGCACTTCTTTGACATTCCGCCCACAGCTCCTCAAGTAATAGACTGACGTGTTTCTCCAGTACATATTTTGCTGGGAGTACCCCTGAAGTTCGAAGCAATTTTAGCACTACAAACAGGTTTTGGCTGATACACATCAAGCTTGTCTACATTCAAAATAATGACAACGGATGGAGACATTCATATTATTACAACTTACATTGATACAAAAGGTTTAAAACACACGACACTTGAATTTTCTAGGCGGACAAATATTTAATCTTGAGCTACACAATCAATTTGTTAACATTCATTCCTTTAATCAATATTTGACCTAGCTACATCGAAGGATAAATCAAGTTTGTAGAAACTAATCCTTCAATGAGTTAGTTGTTTCCAGTCAAGTAATTATCTCACATTAAAGAAATATCTACTTAGTTAAGATCCAGTAGATCTTACCTCCTGGCCAGGCTAAATAACTTTCTCGGCGTTGGAGAATAAGCTCCTTCAATGAATCTCTTCAATTTTTCCTCCTGGGTTACTGATTACTTAGGACTTTTGTGATAACATGTGTAAGACATGAATATTTCCTTGTAACATTTTACTGGCTAATTTTCTGTCCTTGTTGAATAAATGTAATGCCATCTCTGCAAGAAAAAACTCGAATTAACTTAGTGATAGAAGAACATATATGTAGGTATTGAAAAGCAATAATACAAATAAACAACATATACATTACTAGTTGGTTAAGAAAAAACAGAAAAAGGAAGTGAGTTTGTGTGTATCTGATGAGATCTTTAATACATACAAAAAAATGGTATACGATGGACTTTGAGAATGTAAAATACACCATATTTTTTAATAGCTTACCATACATCTCATTCTGTATAATGGTGTGAAGAAGGTAGGTCTGTAGCACATGAAGACTTGTGACCTCAGAAAGGTATGATACCATAGCTTTATACCCATTCATAGCTGTCAAAGTGATTCCTTTCCCTCATTGCTTTAGCACTTTGCTGTCGTATTCTTATATTTGTTAGTCACCAGCTACTTCCATCAGTTTCATTAGATCTCGCACAAATCGGGTGCTTCTTGCTGCTACTGCAAGGTCAAAGTACTATTTCACCTCCACCCGATATCTTTTTACGAACAAAGCTTGGATCATTCTAGAATTTCTCCATTATTTATTTTCAAACCTGTTAGATTCCATAGTATAAAGCTCTTCTAAGCTCAAGATGAATGAAAACAGAACAAGCTCGAGAGAGAGAGAATTGAAATCTGGAGCATAAGTCCTCCATATCAACTAGCAAGAAATCAACAATTCCAAAAGAATTGGATTTGTGATTAATTACATATAAACAACTTGTGCATCAAGAAATATGAGCCAAAATTATTGAGTATAACTTGTGTTCACACTAAAATCTGCCCCTGTTTATACATTCAAGTTTATAAACCTAGATTTTCTAGTTGTGGATGTGCTGCAAGGGGCAGAACAACATATATATGTGTTTACGAAAACCCAATGACATTTGCCCTAAATACTATTACTAGATCTATATTATTGATGTTGTTGTAAAAATGAAAATCCATAAACTTGAAGATGACATTTACATTATCTAGAGAGATAGTTGTGAACTTACTAAGAAATGGAAGTCCTTTCCATCCAGAGACCCAAATTGTTGATTATCCTGAGCAACTGTCTCTCCCTTTTATGTCTTCGAATTGCACTGCTAACATAAAAATACTATATTTATTTATATTCCTGTCTTAACAATCACGTATGCATTCTCTTATTCCTTATTCCACTACTCAGTTTATTAGTACTAGTTAATGATGGAATCTCCTTTATTTCCAACCCCAATAAAGTAAAGTAAAAGTAAGGTATTGTTGTAGTGAGTGTACAAGAATATCAGTTAAAGTCTCAATAATATGATACTCACTAAATTTCTGTACCACTCTCTTCTTCTGTAAGGAAGGAATAGAATTGGATCTTAAACTTGTATCACATGCTAACTAGGAAAGGTACTCACACAGAAAACAACCAAAAATTTAAAATCTAGTTACAAAGTTTGTATTTTCAAATATTGGCATCTTTTAGCTATTCCCAGCCTTTTTACAAGAGTCCACAGTCATAAGTGTCACTTTTTTCCTCAAAAATGTAAAAGAAGCCCCGTTTGTTTTTGTAATGACCTCCAGGTCATTTATGTAATTATGTCTCCTGCTCGTTGTTTAGAGCGTTCTTATAGTGACCCCAAGTCATTTATAACTTGCAAGGACTGACAGTTCGTTCACCTGGTCATTTGTTTGGTTTTTATGCGAGTTTTAGTATATTGGAGTTTTTGAACCTTGAACGGTATTTTATTTTTTTTGGGAAAAAGGAAAAATATACCCCCGAACTTTTGAAAATGGTATCTCAATACCCTTCGTCATACTTTTCGTCCATCAGAGCCCTTGCCGTCCAATAATCAGTGCATATTTTCCCCTCCCACTAACGAAACACTCATTGGGTACACGTGGCGTAATCCTACATCACAATCCGGATTGACCAATTTTTTAACCCAAATTTCAAAACCCGTCCATAACCCATTTAACCTACCCAATTTACCCACAAATAAACTCTCTAAAATCCTAAAGAAAAAGCCCCTAAAATTTTGGCTTAATTCATCATTTCTTCATCCAAATCTGTTACTATTCAATGAAAATGATAGAGCACAAGTCATACTCCTAAAACAAACAAACCCTAACAATGGAGAACGAGTAAAATCTGCAAACGGAAGGGGAAGAAGAAAAATGAAAAACCCATGAAGAAAAAATGGTGGATTTGATATCATCACTAGAGAAATGTACAAGTAATTTACAGATTCAAACATCCAATTCAGATTAATTTCGTCATTTCTTCACTTTCTTTGCCAGAGACTTAATAGTTTTCAGCTTCTTCCTAACTTTCTTCACCGGAGTTTTCTTCACTTTAGCAACTACAGCTTTCTTCACCGCTTTGCTTTAGCCGGAGCAGTCACCATCTTCTTCGCTTTCTTTGTTGGTGTTGGTGTTGTTGCTACTGTGGATTTGGCTTTCTTCACTACAACCTTCTTCTTCGGGGTTGTTGCTTTCGGCTATGAGACAAAGACACTGTGGTGGAGGATGAGGAGGTGGATTTCTTCTTTGTTGCCGATGTCGGTGCCTTCTTTGGCTTCACGACGTCGGCAGGTTTCACAAAAAGATCTTTTTAGGTTTCTAGATAGGTTAGTATTAGTGTGTGTAATGGGTGTATCGAGTGGGTTAAACAGGTAGTTGGGTGGGTATTTGAATTTTGGAATAATTAATTTATCAAACCGGGTTGAGCCGTAGGATTGCGCCACGTGTTCCTAATTATTCTTCCATTAGGGTGAAGGGCAAATATGCTCTAATTTTTGGACGAAAGGGGTACCAACGTTCGGAAAGTATGACGAAGGATATTTGTGTACCATTTTTGAAAGTTTGGGGTATATTTGTCGTTTTTCCCTTTTTTTTATCAAAGAGTCAAGAAGATGACCTCAGAATCCAATTTTGACAATCGCATCAGTAGGTGCAAGTTGAAATGGCTTTCGCACTCGCGGACCTTGGTCACGTTAGCGGAGGTCAAGCCTCCTATTGTCCGCGATCGCGGGAGCAAGGCCACGTTCGCAGGACCCCAATTCTCTCTTGGCTGTGATCGCAGGCCCTAGTGGTGTTTGCGGGGGACCCTCTGCATTCGCAAAGAGAAGAGTGGACTGGTCTTATTTAAAAACTAGTTGTGATGACAACATAGTCCAAAAGTTCAAATTGCGATATTTTACTCATTTTAGCTTAGTTTTGAGTGATTCGAAGTCTCACACATCCGAAATTGTCTTGCCTACGATGTGAAGTGATCAGGAGTTGTTAGTGAACCTCCGTTTGAGGTGAAAGTACATTTTTGTTGTTATCCTAGTTCATTTTGAAGCTTGAATTTGTTGATTATTGCATATCGCTATTGTTTGTTGTTTTGATCCACAAATTATATTCAATTTTGGAATACAGGTCGGGGCAGTGATTATGACAGTTTGACGGAGTCAATTTCGTAAATTTCAACATGGATCTCACAACTCCTGTTTGACTCCGAAATTGGTTTGTTTTCATTTTATGTGTTTTTAGTGTCTAAACGGTCGTATTGATATTGTGATCCTATATTTGACAGTGTGGCAACATTAGATGGCCATTTGGAAAGGAAACGCTCTGGTCTTGTGATTTGGAGCATGTGCGGTCGGCCTACTGGTAGGCTATATCTTCTTCTCTCTAGATTGAGCTTGAATGCGTAAATGCATATTGATTAGACTGAATTGGGGGTGGGTACATAGTTATTCTTATTTATCTTCTTAGATTCCAAGTTTTAGGACTGATCGACATTGTTTTGACTTTAGTACCATGATATTTGGGGTTCGAGGTCGATGTTTAAGGTTCAAGGTTAATTTTTCCAGTTCGAGGCCAATGTTTATTGTTTGAAAGTTCTTATTTTTGGTTTGAGGCTGATGTTTACATTTGAGGCCGTTATTTCCAGTTTAAGGCCGATGATTTACGGTTCAAGGTCGTTACCACTAGTTAGATGCCATCACTTGGGGTTCGGGGTTTGAGGCCCGATGTACACTTATTGGATCTGGATTTGAGGCACTTCACTCTTGTAGTTTTAGCTATTTTGTGTACCTATTGGGCTTATGGGGGTCCGTTTAGATTTTATTTAAACTTACGCATGAGTGTACCTTCAAGGCTTATGGGGCCAGTTAGCTTTAGTTGAGTTGTACTTAGATATAATGTTGGTATGCTCATGCGTTTTTCTTTCATATTCGCTTAAACCTTTGTTTGTGTCTAGATTCTATATTTTCATATTGTTTTAAACTTTCTCGCTCAGTCGGCCCATGATGCTTACCGAGTACCTTTGTGTTGGTACTCATGTTACACTCTTCATCTGTTTCTTGATGCACGTCCGAGTACAAGCTACTAACGGTGATTGTTTATGCCATCTTTTGCAATTTATGGTGATTGGAGACAAGGGTGAGCGTTTGGTGTTCTGGATCAGCCCGTCTCTTTCTGTATATATGTTTAGCTAGTCTTTTGCCTTTGAGACGGCTTGTTGTGGTCCATTTTTTGTACTTGTATTTTCATAATAGACAAATTTATAATCGTGGCTTCCAGGTTTTGGGAGGGATTCTATTATATAAGGATTTTGTTTGCTTCCGCCTCTGTTTCATTTATTGTTTATGTTGCTTTTTTGTTTAGTTCTACCCTTGTATTCATTTTATTTATTGTTTAAGGTGTTCCTTTGTTTAGTTCTAGCCTTATACTAATAACTTATCGTTCTGTGTATGAGTTGGCTTACCTACTGGTGGGTTATAGTAGGTTTCTTCATGACTCGAGGAATCGGGTTATGACAGGTTGGTATTAGAGCCCTAAGTTCACCGGTTTCACTTGTACAAAACTAATACGTAGTAGAGTCCAAAGGATATGTGTGGAGACGTATGTATCCTATATTTGGGAGGCCACATGATGTCTTTAGGAATTCTTCTTTTTTTGTCATGTTCGCGCAGCATGTGTGTTTTTGGTTTCTTAAAGTCTCACTTGCTTCACTGTTTTAACAGGATGGCTCATCACGCCGCATGACGGCTCGGGGTAGGGCTCGACCTCCCCTATCGGATAGGGGTGCAACACAATCTGCAAAAAGAGAGTGGGGTCTAGAGCCAGTAAAGGACCCTCCAGCAACTTGAGTTCTAGTTCAGCCGGTGGGGTCGGGCGAACCCAGCTATCATCCGGGCTAGCTATGGTTCCAAACCTTCAGGAAGACATCACCCATCTTCTTACTGTGCTTGGAGACATGCAACAGGCTCCAGCTGCAGTACTAGCACAAGCACCAGATTAGTAGGGTCAACCTACAACAGATGCACCTCAAAACCAGGTACCATTTGGGGGTGGCCAGGCCGTGATTGCGGCTAGATATTTGCTGGTAGAGGAGTAGAAAATGCTTAGAGTGTGTCTTAGGATGTAACCTACGAGTTTTTCTGGGCTATGGGTGAAGATGCCTATGATATTCTAAATACTTGTTGTGAGCGATTGTATACTTTGGGTTTGGTGGAGTTGAAAGGAGCCGACTTCACTACTTATCAGTTAGATGGACCAGCCAGGCATTGGTAGTGTACCTTCATTAAGACCTGCCCAGTTGGGTCTCCTTCAGTCACTTGGACCGAGTTCTCGAAGGACTTCTTGGCTAGGTTCATCCCACATAGTGTCAATGATCACCTCCAGGATCTGTTCTCCAGGTTGGAACAGGGCTTCATGATTGTGTCAAAGTATAAGACGAGGTTCCACAAGCTCTACCGCTATGTAACTATTATTCTAACCACTAAGCAGGAGACAGTCTGTCACGACCCAAAGGTACCCCCTAGATGTAACACGGCGTACTTGACCCCGAAGGGATCTCATACAAGCCCTTAGCATACATAACATAAGAAAATAGAAATGGTGCGGAATTTAAAATTTTACAATCGAAGTCTTTTTATTAAAAATCAAAAGCGAAGTCTAGATATTGTCTCATAACCATCTACTACAACAATGACAATAAGGTCACAGCCTTTTACAATCAAAAGTCTCAAAAGTAGAACATAAGAAAGTAACTAGGAGTGAATGACATCTTGCCCTCGAAACATGAGGACTCACCACAAGTCTTGGAGATAAGCAATCCAAGCCTTAGTCAAGAAAGGAATTACACTTCACACGCCGGAACCTACACTTAGTAAAAATGTAGAATAAATAGGGGTTAGCACAAATATGTACTAAGTATGAAAGCCATGCAATAAAAATCCTTAAAACATGCTAAAAAGGACAATTTAGTTGAAAAGAATGCATTTGCCAAGTTTAAGAATCACCATGCATTTTCAATGTAAAAGACAAGTCATAAAATATTCATCATACAAATCCTCATAACATAGTAGAGCCATTACCTTAGTAACCCTAAGGTATACTTGTGCAATATATGGTTGGCATCCCATAATACCAACCATACTAAGTACTCCTTTGAGGCCACCTTAGTCATACATATCATCCTTAGACCTCATCATAGTCAATAGTCATAGATAATGAAATAGTCATGTACATTAACTTGAACATAAGGAAAGTCATTCATAGCAACAATCCATTCAACATACATACATACATTCATACATTTTCATAGCATAAGAAACCACCTCATAACCCCTTGCAAAGTCTACTTGTGCAATGTAAAAGTGAAGTCCCATACCCCCACTCCTACTAAGTAAAGCTCATTAAGAAGTAATGAGTATAGTTCGTGTCATATTTGTAATCTTGTCATGTAGGCAAAATAGCCTTAACCGACATAGACCATGTGAGTTACATGGAATCCGGCGTCATGTAACCCCACACCGAAAGAAGGTGTCCTACTTGCCTAAGGTATAACTAACATGTATTAGCTTTTAGGTGAATCCATTAGCTAAAGACCTATGTTGGCACATAGTTAAGGGATAGGGATATTGCTTCTAGAAACCCGACCTATTGTATTGACAGGAGAGCTTCCATCTCATGAGGTTAACTTTAGAAACTCGGCCTATTGTATTGACGGGAGGGCCTCTGCCTCATTGTCCATATCCATCCGGTGCTAAGCATTATTTCCCAAATTATACATAATTAATCTTGAATTGCATTTACATATGTGAAGGGATATCTTACCCTTCATTCAACACAACTCATAAAATAGCTCATGGATTCAATTAGGTGAGAATGGACTTTCAACCTTAGAATCATCAATGTGCGAGTAAACCTTTCACATTACGTTCATAGTGTTTCATGAGAATAGCCTTTCAATCAACACAACAACATTATCACCATCCTAGACAATTCATACATATTCATGTGTAAGGGTAAGGGGAGAATGATCTTTCAACAATACCACAATTTACACAATAGTGATAGGATCCTCACTTTCTAAGTGAATCATAAGTTCATACACAATTTTCATCAACATGTACAAACCCTCATAATTTACCCTTCAAGGGTCATGAATAATGTCTCACAATCACACCTAGAAATACTACAATAGGCATGAATAACAACATAATTTCAATAACTAACATATCATAGACACAATTCATAGTATTCTTCTTGCATCAATACACCCATCAAAATTCATGAAATTGGTTCATGGGGAAATTCATGGGTTCATGGGGAACTTTATCATAAAATCACCAATAAACAACAATTCAATAATAATAATAGTCAATTAACTCATTGAAATTGTTTTTAGGAAGAACCCATGACATAGATTGAAAGCCCTAGGTTTTGAAGAATCTACTAATTTGAAATTGAAAGTTTTAGGGCTTCATGGAAGAAAGCTTTCCATGAATCAAGACCCCCATACCTTGATTGAAGATTTCCCCACGAATTGGAGTTGATAAGATGAGTTCTTGAGACCTAGCCTTCAAGTTCTTGATCTTCTTCAATGGAGGATTTCTAGTGAGAGAAATATTGTGAGGGAGAGGATTTTGAAAATTATTTGGGTGTTGTGATTAATGACTTGAATTGGGTGAATTTGACTTTAAATCAACTTATATAGTACCCCTAAAAATACCCAAAACGACCTCACTTTAATTGGACTTAATTAGGAAAAGACTTAAAAGACCCTCACTTAGTGAACCCCGTCCAGGCCTCATGAGTTCCTTCATGATTCATGGTGAGGACCAAGATCTGTGGTCCCCCTCATGAAGGTTGGGCATTGGCTAGGAATATGGTGCATTTGGCTCACAAGCCTAAGGCATTACCACGAGGGGCTCCACGAGCCATGGTCAAGACCACAAGTCGTGGTCCTTGAGACAGTGGCCTTGCCACTTGGGGCCCTTAGCTCAATGCCTAAGGCATCTTCACGAAGGTCTCCACGAGCCGTGGTCCCTTCCGTGAAGTTGAGGCAGTGGCTAGGACATTTTGTGACTTCTCTCATTTGGCCAAGGCAACTCCACAAGGCCTCTCACAAGCCGTGGTAATGGCTGTGGAAGTTGAGGCAGTAGCTAGGTTTTTGGAACCCCCTTCACGAGCCATGGTGAGGACCATGATCCGCGGTCCCACTCATGAAGGGTGAGGTAGTGTGCTCAAGCTAGGGGCAGACTTGGCCTTTGACTTTGGCTTGGCCCCTTTGCCTTGGCACTTGCCTCTTGGCCTTGACTCCTATAACCCTCATTCTTAATGTTCACCCTCACGTTTAGGCTCTAGTTTACCCTATCATTTTCCGGAGTGTTACATAGTCAGATACTTTGTCTGTGATTTGTAACTTCATCTATCGATTGAGACTCACTCTATGGTCTTTACGTGTTGTTTCTTTCATGATGTTATTGATCACTCTGGCACTATAAAGCAGCTCTGTTGTGAGGTCCAAGGGGGCAGCGACAAGAGGGTTAGATATGAGGGTAACTATAGCATGTCATGTTCCAAGCAAAAGGAATCCTATGATAGGCCCAGGCATTGGCCTTAGCAGGGTCTGTCTAGTCGGTCAGTTCAAAACTTATTACATGCTTCATATGGTGATCGATATAGCCGAAATGACGTTGGATCTAGTTAGAGTCATAGGTTCAAGTCTTATGCTTCAGGTCGTGGCGATCATTCTTCTAGGAGTCGATCATCTCTGGGTTACTTTGATTGTGGGAAGATTGAATGTTGGTCTATTGTCCCATGCATAGGGGGGTACTCCCGCTACATAGGCAGCTTCATCGCTCCCCCAGCCCCATCAACGACACCTCCAACTAGGGGTCGAGGTCAGTGTAAGGACCGTCACGGCAGACATTAGGGTATTTAGGGTGGTCCTTGGGGAGGTAAGTAAGTGATGGGATAGATAGCTAGGGCAAAGGTGGACATGATTATTTCTATGCAGCTCCAACGAGGGCGAAGGTTGAGGCATTAGATGATGTGATCACATGGATGGTTCTTTTATGCCATCATTCTACCTTGGATTTATATAATCTAGGGTCTACCTATTCTTATATGTGTGTTTATTATATTTCTCATATGGGTATGAGTTTTGAGCCTATGGAAGTGTTGTTGCATGTGTTGACCTTGTGGGTGAGTCTTTAGTAGTGGATCATGTGTTTCAATCTTTCTTAGTTACTATCTAGGGGTGTGACACCCGGGCTGACCTTATACTACTTCATATGCTTGACTTCAATGTGATTATGGAAATGTACTGGTTATGCCCCTACCGTGCAGTTTTAGATTGCTTTTCTAAGACAGTTACCTTAGCCAAACCTTGTATTGCCTCAGTCGTGTGGCAGGGCTCCTTTAGTAGCACCACGGTTGGAGTTATCTCTTTAATTCAAGCTTAAAGGCTAGTGGCTAACAGATGCTTGTCTTATTTGGCATATGTGTGTGATATGAGTAGGGAGGTTGATCAAGTAGAGTCAGTTCCAGTCATTCGTGACTTTGTAGATGTGTTTCATACCGACCTACCTTGCTTACCCCAGAGCATAATATTGCTTTCCCAATTGAGCTTGAGTCGGGTACTCGACCAATTTCTACTTTTCCATATCATATGGCTCTTGCAGAGCTTAAGAAGCTCAATGTTTAGCTTCAATATCTCTTAGGTAAGGAGTTTATCAAACCTAGTGTATCACCTTGGGGAGCTCCCATTTTCTTTGTGAAGAAGAAGAATGGTATGATGCACATATGGATTGATTATAGACATTTGAATAAGGTGATGTTGAAGAACCGTTACCCTGTACCTAGGATTAATGATTTGTTTGACCAGTTTCAAGATGTCGTAGTATTTTCAAAGATTGATTTGAGGTTCGGTTACCATCACCTTAGGACTAGGGTAGTAGATATATCAAAGACCATATTTAGGACTCGATATCGTCCCTTCGAGTTCCCGGTGATGTCTTTCGAGTAGACTAATTACCTTATAACCTTGATGAACTTGATGATATGGCTATGCAAGTCTTATCTTTATTTTTCTATTATTATGTTCATAGATGACATTCTAGTATACTCGCGAAGCATGAGTGATCATGAGAAGCTTTTGAGGATTGTGCTCCAGACTTTAAGAGATAACCGATTTTATGTCAAGTTCTCAAAGTATGAGTTTTGGTTTGAGTTTGTAGAATTCTTGGGGAACGTTGTGTTAAAGGATGGAATCATGGTAGATTCAGTGAAGATTGAGTCTATTTTTGATTGGGCTGGGCCCACTTTGGTTACAAACGTTCAGAGCTTCATACGATTAGTAGGCTACTATAGATGGTTTGTGAAGGGTTTCTTAACTATTGCAGCATCTCTGACCCATTTGACTCACCTTGATGTTCCTTTTGAGTATTCCGAGGAGTGTGAGTTGAGCTTTCGAATCTCAAGAAGTTGTTGACTACTACTCTTATATTGACTCTTCTAGTTAAGGGTGAGGGCTTCACAGTGTATTGTGACGCATCCGCCGTTGGTTTGGATTGTTTATTGATGCAGTGTGACTAGATTAGTGCTTATGCATCGAGGCAGCTTAATTTGCATGACCGCATCTACCCCATTCATGAGTTAGAGTTATCAGCGTTAGTTTTTGCGCCTAAGATCCAAAGGCACTACATGTATAGAGTTCGTTATGAAATCTACACTGATCATAGGATTCATCATTATATTATGAGCTAGAAGAACCTCAATTCAAGGAAGCAATGTTGGATTGAGCTTCCAAAGGACTATGATCTCTCTATTCTCTATTATCCGGGCAAGGTGAATGTGCTAGCGGATGCCTTGAGCCGAAAGGCAGTGAGTACATGTAGTCTCGCATTCATATCTACTATGGAGCGACCTTTAGCTTTGGACATTCAGTCTTTAGCTAATTTTATGTGAGTTTTATGATAGAAGGTAGAAGAATAGTTACTAGTTAGGATGATTTAGAGTGTACTTTAACCATGAAGGGAGTTTATGATGATGTGTCAGTGCATTAGTAACAACTAAATATATGTGTTGAATAAAATAGTAGAGTATTTATGAGGTGGTAGATCTAAGATGGGCTTATGATTTTTTAAGGGAGAGCCTTGTGGTATTCAGAGGCTTGTAGTGCTAATTCGGTAATAATGTATAGTGAAAGGGTAAATAGTACTTAAGTTGTAAAAAGGAATGCGACAATAATTTGTAAATAGATAGACTGGAGATAAAGATTGACTACTTGTCATGAGGTCTTAGTGGGTGAGTGTTTCTTAATTGTATCTAGTAGTTATAAGTTAGTATAGTATGCGAGCAATTATATTGATACTCATGTTTATTACTAGACACTAAGCTTGAATTTGAGATGAGTATCATGATAAAAAATTATGGCATTATGAGAGGGATGATATTTCTTATTGTGGTGGTGGTGGTGTGCTTATTACATCTAAATTATAAATGTGAAGGAAGAAGGAGATGAGTTTTTATGAGGAGTAATAGTTTGGAGAGAGTAATTAGTTGGTTTCCTAGTAGTAATCTGTGAAATTTCAGTTGGTAGAGATGACGAGAGAATGAGTAATTCTTATAAGGATTGGTTAGTAGGAGTCCATGGAGTGGTTATAGTACTAGGCTAGAATCTGGTGTTGATAAAATATGAATGAATGCATGATCCATTAGGTGTTTCTTGATTAGTGCTCGAGGTTTGTTGAATACAGTTATAAAGAGAAGTATTTTTGGGATGAGATTCCCTATAGAGGCATAGAACTTGAATGGTTTAGATTAGTATAACCATCTCATGTTTAGCACCTTGTAATTTAGAAATAAGGCTTGAACACAGTGAGAGCAAGTGATTTGACATAAATGTTGGTAAGAGTAGTATATACTCTAGAGGGAGGTACGAGTTGCAGCTAGTGAAGTGTAGTAATCAGAATGGAGAGCATAGTTGAGAAGTGCAGCTAAGCTTAAAAGCTACTAGACATACCACTCATGGCATAGTAATCCTATCTTATTCTTACTTCGTGCCCACATACCCTTGTTTCATGTCATATAGTTTCAGATAAAGTGTGACTATGTTCAAACTCATATAGTTTGTGACTTATGTTCTAAAGACAATTCCAAACTCTTACTACGAATCAGTTCCGCCTAAGTTAGTCGGCAAGTTCAGAAGTTAGGAAGATAGTAAGAGTAATTGTTTTCCTTTTCATGATCAATTTAACTGTCATTCGAGGACGAATGAACCTAAGGGGGAGATATTGTAACACCCTAAAAAATTGTAATCTAAAACGTAAATTATTTTTTATTTACGTATAAGATCGTATCAGGTGACTCTACATTGTGCTTAAGTGTTAAAGGTCAATTATTTAGTGTGGGAATAAATTTGGAGATATTAAGGTCACAAGAATCCCCTAGCACAAAGTTGAATTGAAAGATTTCTTACCGATTAGGTTATGATATAAGATTCTACTTGGGTCAACTTCAATCGACCATATCTATTAGAATATGAAGAGTAACGTGGCTCATAGACTATCAAATTAAAGGTATTTTAGTCTTATTTCCAACACTGCCAAGTTTGTATTGATTGGAGTTCGGAGTAAAAAGTTATGTCCATTTTACTAGACACTATATTGGCACGTGCCGGCCGCACGGTTGAGGAATTTTCCGTGCTGGCGCACCAAGGCAGCAGCTACTGCCTTCCTGCGCGGTTGGCTGCGCGCTTGAGGAATTTTCTGCGCGAGCGTCTGGATCTTTTAAACACCCTCCCCCCCCCCTCCAAAAAAAATTATAGTTCACCTCCCTAGTTCATAAATTTACCGTAGAAAGAAAAGTTTTCAAGAAACTAACTTCTATCAAGGTTCATTCATCATCCGAGGTAAGATTTGACCATAGAATTTCATATTTTCTTTATCTATATACCAATTAATATCTCCTCCTCATAAAATTCATCAAGAAAGCTCCTCAAGAACTCATCTAAGGTTAAATAAACAATTATTGTCATCTTTTCAGCCAAAGATTTCATATTTCTCAAGAATTTGGAGTGTATAATGTATGTAACGCCATTCATAGTGTTTGACTAGTTCGTCCTCACGCCCTACATCTCAATTCAGTCAGTAGAAAGTTGAATTTAGGGTTCTACCCTTAATTTTAAGAAATTCTTGTTATGAGTTATGTTCTTGTTATGAATTTTAAATTCTTATATTATGAGATTGCAATATTATGTGCATTGATATCCTTGAGTTGTTGTTCAATCTTATATTTAACATGAACCCTAGTTTATGAGATTTTTATTGAAATCCTTTGTGCATTATTTTCATGCATTGGATTTGGAATTTTAAAGTGAGTTCAAGAGTATTTTCAAAATATCTTTTTAGAAGAGTTTAAGGAAACATAAATGGTTCCAGAAGTAATATTTTCACATTGAGAAAAAAATTACTATTTTTAAGAAGAGCATAAACAGTTTTCAAAAGCATTTAGCTAGATAAAGAGAAGTTCAGTTATCCCTTAAAGAAGGTATTATTTTTCACATTGAAAATATATTGCTATTTTCAGAAAAATATAAAGAGTCTTCAGAGTATTTAGGAAAGATTGAGCACAATTCAGTTATCTCTTAAAGAGGCCCTTTTGAGTAATTATTTCAATCTAGTGAGTATTTTACATGAGCATACACATATATATTTTGGGAGTAGTATTGAGCACTGATATAGGGGAAAGTTAACAACTCACAGCCCCCATAAACTATATATCCAGTGTAGATAGGTCGTACCGTAAGATGGGCGACTCTTCACCTGCCTGAAGAAGATTTTCTAGTGGATCCATCAGTTCAATTGCTATCTATACTCCGGTAAGGTATAGGGCGCCTCTAGTAACGTGGGCAAGACGTTGTATCATCACAATGCTCATAGTGATATTTGTCGGTTAGAGAAAATCCCAGTAAATAAAGTATATTTATATATATATATATATTTCAGTTCACTATTTACTATTATTGTATTTCTATAGTAAGAGCTTAAATATTTTCATCATGATTTATGCTATATTTCAGTTGAGTTACTTTCAATCTTTCAGTTTAGTTATTTGTGTTATTCAGCATATTGCATACTCCTACATTCAATGTATTGATGTCATTCGACCTTCATCATTTCATGGTGTAGATTCAGGTACTTAAGATCATAAGCACTAGATCCGTTGAGATCACATCATCCGCTTATCAACTTTTGGTGGGGCCTCCTTGTTTCCGGAGGACTCTACTTTTATGATTTTCTAGTAGTAACGCTTTGACATGTTGTGGGTCATGTCCCGACACCTATCTTTATACAGTAGAGGCAAATAGGCAGTTTTGGTCAGTCTTGTAGTATTCAATTTTAGATATTTTATTTTAAACTTTATGTTTAATACTCAGTATTTTCTGATAATTTCAAGATTTAATAAGTTATTTTTAAATAATTCTTCAGTTTTTATGCTTGAGTTAGTCTTCTGCTTGTAGTCAGCCAAGATGAGGGTTCGCTTGGGGACTAGCAATGATTCTCAAGTGTCGGCCATGTCTAGGGTGTAGGCTCGAGTCGTGACACTTATCATCCGAAAAACTCTCTTTTGTCAAATAAATGTTGAAACTCGACAAACTATATATATATATATATATATATATATATATCAAAAGAATAGTGTTCACGAAACAAATTCCCCAAAAAATAATAATAGCAAATCAATGTAATATAACTCAATTGAGACTTTAAAAATAATAGATGAAAGAATAACTTTTTTTTTAAAAAAAAATTGCTACCTTGTTACCTTGGCGAATCATCAATTCGATAAAGAATAAGAGTGAACCTTTGAAGTGTTGCTTGACTTTTCCAAATAAATCTTAATTCCTTCTGAGAAAGTAATGTTTGAAAGTTTTACACCATTATCTAAATTTTTTAAAAAGTGTAAGATTTAATTGACAATAAAAAGGTTGAAAAAATTAAAACTATTATTCACGTATTGAATTTCTTTAAAATTTTAAAGCTATGTATGCCGTAAAGATAATATTTTTGTCGAATTTTGGTGTTATACAATATCTTAAAATTTAATTAATAAAATATATAGATGCACATAGGCAAATATTTCTGAAATTGATTTTGCTTTTTCATGCAGTAATTTTTTTAAAAATATTTAATAAATTGAATTTCTTAAAAAATATGATACTCAGAGAAAAGTGGTGGTTTTGACATGTTTTAGTAATTCAAATATCAAATATGTTTTAACGTGTACCTATGATTTAGGAGATTTTTTAAGAAGAGCATAACGTAGTTAACTACTATTAAAATTTAAATTTAATAAAAATTGTAAAAAGTTAAAGTAATAGCTAGAATTTGATATGTAGTTATTTTTTCAGTTTTTTTTCTTTTTACTTTTAGTGTTTCTAATTTTATTTTTATTATCTAATTTTAAATTAATTTAAATAATTCATAAATTATATTTTTTGTGGTGCTGACATGTGGTACTATCACCTCTAATATGATATTTATTTAGCATTAAAAAATATGATAACTTCCTATAAAAGAAAATAATTTATTATTTAACCCTATTACATGTAGTGAATTTTAATTATTTTAAAAATATATTTTGTGGTGTTGACACACACGCGCTATCATATCTCTATATATATATAACCATGATTAATCACATTTCTGGTATTGTGTAAGATATGGTTCTAAAATCACGCTTGTGAATTGTGATTATAGTTCATTGTACATAATATTTTTTTCAATTTATCAATCGTTAATAAAAAAAAATACAGAATACGTTTTCAATATAATTTATCAATTGTTATCAAACATGTGTTTATATAAATTAAATAATTGAATGGAGTATAAATATGTAAAATAATTAATCATGATAGAAGCTTTTAAGCAAGAAATAATAAATTCACAAGTCTTAACCACATGAAAAATATGAATTGCTCTTAATATGCTAAGAGATAGAAGTTAAAGAGAAAAAAAATATTAACATAGTAGACAAATAAAAGTGAATGTATGGAGATTTTGATAGCTTTCAACTATTTTTAAATGATAAAATTTGTATTATCAAAAGATTCAAAGGACCCTAAAAGAAATTCGTGTAGCAAAGTGTTTTTCTGTTGACATGAAAAAGACAAAAAAATATATTGTGCAATCGCTTAATTTTCTTTCACTTTTAGGTTAACGATTTGGCTATAAAATAACACTTCACGTTATTTCTGAATAAATTCTATTTTGAACATTATAATGGTTAAATCGAGACACTAACGAATAACCCAAAAACTTCGAATAGTTAACTGATTTCCAAACCGTTAAATTAATAACACAATTATTGATTCAGATCATTAATTTAACTATTAGCTTACACCACCTTAAAGATAAAAGGTTAGTAGTTGTTTCTACGAAAAAGGATAAAAAATACCCTTCAACTATCTTAAAAGGTTCAAATATACCCCTCGTTCATGTATTGGGTTAAAAATATCCTTCAATCTACCTTTTGGGTTCATTTTTACCTTTAAAATTAACAGCCTTCTTTTAAAGCATGTTTTTGCATGGTCATCATACTTAGTACATTTTTGTGTGCTAACCCATTCTTCTATGTTTTTACTACAAGTGTAGGTTCCGGCAAGTGATTGCTTCTAGTTAGATTGAAGTGCTTGGATTGAGATTTCCTCCAAGGCTAAAGTGGTACGTCCTCATAGATCGAGGACAAGAGTTTTTCTTGAAGTTTCTTTCCTTTTTCATGTAATAGACAATTCTAGTCTTTTCAATTGTACAGGGCCGTGTCCCTATTTTTGTTCAAGATTGTGTCTAAGATGGTCATATGAGATATAGACTTCCGCTTGCGTTTAACCGTTTTTTAATGTTAGATTGTATGATTTTAAATAAAAAGTTTTAAATTCCGAACTATTTCTATTACCTATGGAATGAATGAGCTATGAGGCTTGTATAAGACCCCTTCGGGGTCAAGTACGCCATGTCGCATCCGGGGTCTAGACTCGGGTCGTGACACTTTCTAAGGTGTTTCTCTTAACCTCTTCAGATTACATACCCTCTCGGTACGCCTCTTAATGCTCTTGTTACTCTTGTGACTTAGTCACACTTCACTGCCCCTTATCTAAAGGTTAGGATCTCTCACTTGTACCACTCATATTTATTTGAGCTAACATCTCAATTCCTCACCTACTCTATGTCAAGTCTAGTCTACCAGATCAAATCTCAAGACTAACATCATCACTTTCATGTTGCCATTCTTTTGATCATCATTGTCATCTCAAATTCAACTTAATATTCATTACTAAACCTGAATATCAATATGATTGCTCGCCTACCATAGTATATATCATTACTTGATAAGTTCTATAACCTTCTAAACATCATGACCCTCTCAATCAAATCATAAGCCTAGCTTAGATCTATCACTTCATAAATACTCTGCTCTCTTATTCAACACATGAATTTAGTTTCCTCTAATACGACGGCACATCGACATCAACTCTATTCTGGTTAACAAATATATACTCTATGTCATCTCGACTAGCAACTCTTTCTCTGCCCATAAAGGGAAAACTCCTCATTACTAACTTACTAAGTGCATGACTATAGTAATATAGCTCTTCAAAACACTATCTCCCTTTCTTAAATCACCAAACCTCTGCATACTTTGCTCTAACTCTGGGCTCTTTCACTACTACTGCTCATGATCTCATAACTCATGCTACCTTTTGGGGTGGAAATATTACCAAGCTCTAAACATACCTCATCATAAGGATTTCAGCTGAAACAAGGCTTAAGGAAAAGAATACAACTCACTTTTAGCTCAAATGCACGATTCATATAATTATGATTGCATTCCTCGGAAATTGAACACTTAACTTACTCTTGGGCTTCTCTCCAGTCCCTCTGGAGTCTCATGACTTCCTCAAGACATTTGCTAAGAGAAACTCATTGATAAAGGACTGACTTTTCTTTTCAACCACCTCTAGTATGACGGGTAGTCGAATGAATCTGAGAAACGCACGAGTATGAATAAATATCTAGGATTTAGCTCTATTGCACGATTAAGAGTATGAAAGAAGAGAAACTTTTCTTAAATATCTATAGTTCCTCATTTATAGAAGTGGGCCCCTCACAACCATAAACAAGACCCTACTGACACGGCTTCATACACACCCTATGACACTTGAACTCTGTGCTCTGATACTAAGTTTGTCACGACCCGAGCCTACACCCGGGACGTGGCTGGCATTCGAGAACCATTGTTGGTCCCCAAGCGAACCCTCATCCAGGCTGACTACAAGCGGAAGACTAACTCAAGCATACAAAAGCTTAAAAACTTTATAAAACTTCATGAAACTCAATTACAAAGCTTTAACACAAATGAAAAACTCTGAATAAAAATAAATTATTCAACTCACCATAAAATAGGCAACCTAAGTCTTTAAAACATTTACCAAAATAAATTAACAGACTTCTAAAACTCTAATGTCTATTTATGAAGCCTCTAAATGACAAAGATGGAAGTTGGGACAAGACCCACAACATCCTAAGAACAGATTTAACTGAAAAGTAAATGAAATCCACTGAAAGCAAAGAGGCTCACCATAGCCAACTCAAACTCCATGTGGTATCAACGAAGCTCCTGTTGATGATCCCGAATACCTGAATCTGCATCATGAAAGGATGTAGGAAAAATGGCTTAGTACATGGAATGTACGAGCATGTAAGGGGAATTCTAAAGCATAACATATGCTTGAAACTTGATAAAAAGGGAAACATACTTACCTCTTCTCAAACTTACTCAACTCAAGGAATACTTAAGGATACTCAAAACTACTCAAACTTACTCCACTCAGAAGTACTTAAGGATAATATACTCAACTCAGTAATAAGGTTCTCAACTCATGATACTCAACTCAAGATACTCAACTCGAAAGACTCAACTCATGATACTCAAGGATAAAGCAATAGTAAAAGATGAAATATATATGGAGATTTGTAAAACTGTGGATAGCAACTCAATGTATTGAAAAATACAATAATACTCAATGTGTATATAAGAATACAATATAACTCTGTGGGAGTTTCTCTAACAGACAACCACCACTATGAGCCTAAGTGATGATACAACGTCTTGCCACGCTGCCAGAACTGTCCTATACTTTGCCGTCATATAGAACGTCTTAACTAACTGGATCCACTAGTCTATGCTAAAAATCACTAAGGAGTCATCTAAAAAGTATGATCCTTTCTACCCATGATGGCTACAAGGTTTATGGAGACTTGAGTTATTATGAAATCTCATACCCATATCGGTGCTCAATACTACTCCCAAAATATAATCATCTCATATGTTTTAAATACAAAACTCTTTCTTTGGTTTGACATAATTACTCAAAACTTAGCTTAAAAACTCTCTTGGAAATCGGTATTTCCTTTGTTGCTCAAATGTGAAAACATTTTAACTCTTGGGAATACTTAGTTCCAGTATAATCTTTGAAGAAATGAACTTTACTCTTACTCTATACTCAAATGAAAGCTTAAGTTTTAAAACAAATTTAAAACGTTTGTAAAAGACTTCTTAAAATATGGTTCATGCAGAATTATGGTCGTGAACGACTCAATTCAAGGTTTTCAATAACCATAGATATAAATCAATACTTGGAACTCAAGAACTTCAATGATACTACTCATTTCAAGAATCCTCAACTCAGCGGGTTCATACGGAATTATGAGCATGAACTACTAAACTCAAGGACTCAAAGATACTTCTCATCTCAAGATTGTTCGACATATAGGGTTCATGTAGAAGTATGGTCATGAACAATTCCACTCAAGGACTTCATGGGTAACATGTAATAGTCCCATTATTAGAAATATAATCTAACAGGGGATTATGAACTCAATACTCAAGACTTAGAACTTGAAGATACTACTCCTCTCAAAGGTACAAAACTTTTGAAGTTCATGCGGAGTTTATGGGCATGAACGACTCGACTCAAGGATCAAAATATCAATAAGGAACTCATGTATACGACTGTTCTCATTCTCATACTTATTTACTTAAATTTTAGTTCAAATCAATAGTTTATCTCAATGGATTCACACTCGAACACAAAGACTTTCCTGGACTCTACTCTTAACTCTCTCTTGAATGTGAATTATGAATTCAAGAGTCATGGTTCATGATATGAAGAATCAAGGTGATAGTGTAGACTCATGAATACATTCTCCTCACTCTCATTCTCACTTACTTGAGTCTTGAAACAACTTACTAGAAGTTGTAGAAGACTCCACAAACGGACTCAAAGGGACTTCCTTAGAATATTCGAAAGAATTCTCAAAACTTAACTCTTAACTCTACCTTGAATTTGAATTATGAATTCAAGGTTCTGATCTTGTTATGAATTATTTCTAGGTGTTTATAAGTAGTTTAGAGTGATTAAAATAAAAGGGAGTGAAGGTACACTTAAAAGGGACTCAAACGGGACAACCCACAGAAAATGAGTGGGGGCAGCCGACCCTGGCGCGTTCCGGGCGCGAGGCGCCAGCCCCAAAATTCAGAGGCTGCATATGGGCGCACTGCAGGGATGCCCCAGCCCCTTGGGTGCATCTGTGGTGCGCCGCCCCAGCCTCTCCTCAAGCCAAGTTTGACGAATTTCGCCTCTCGTTTTCTCATCCTAAATCGCTTTATATCGATTTCTTTTCTCAAGTTTTCCTTAGATTCAATCACCCAACCTAATTACACACTAATCCACTCAAAACAACACTCAAAAAACTTACTTTCATCTCAATAAATCATCAAAACCCCAACAAAACAAGATTTAGAATGAACTTCAAGAACACCTATCAAGAACTTTAATCTTTCAACTTTTGAGAGTGAAATAAGCTGAAAATAACATGTTTGGCGTGTGGGTGAACAAATACAACACTATGGAAGCTTACATACCACTTAGGGATGAAACCCATGGCGACAATCCGCAACAACTCTCAAGAATTTTGACAAACGCTTTGATCCTTTCTTTTTTCTCCTTTTTTCTCTTCTTCTTTTCTCTTCTTGAACTCTAAACTAAAACCCTAGGCGTATATTAGGATTTTAAAACTGAACCTAATAGGATTAGACCCTTAAAACATTACTAAAAATGAATTAAATCTGATTGGGTAAGGAAAAGACCAAAATACCCCTCTAAAATCTGGTTTTGACTTTCCTTATCTAGACAACCCAACTTCGAATAGACAATCTCCCTCATACGAACTCGAAACTAAACAAACTCGGTGGCATTGGAAATATAATTCAAAGATATTTCCTACGGTATCTGGTAGCACACCTTACTCATCCTGAGCTAGGAGTTATGGTTGTTTGAACTCGACCGAAAACTCATACTTAAGCATAACTTGCAAAATTTCAGATTTTGCTATTTCCAATTTAGTTCTTTTTGGAACTCAAGGTTCTACATATAGTGACCTGACCTTATTTTTTTTTAATTTCCTCGGTAAAATCCTACTCACAACGAAGGACGATTCGAGTCTCAGTTCAAAAAAAATTCTGGGGTGGTAAAATATCTCCCCCTTGGGATCATTCGTCCTCGAATGATGACTGGACTGGGTATAGAATGGGGTTACTCTTACCAAGGTCTGATTCTAATGATATACTTTCACTATATTCAAGTTGAACCCAAATCCTTAAGTTCGGGTTATATACCTTTCTATAGGAAATCTCATCCCAAAACTATTACTCTTTTCCACCATATTGGGCTCATATCAAGAATCACCTAATGTTTAACAACAACACATTCAAGCTTAGTACTCTAACAACTACATGGACTCCTACTAACTAACTCCTTCGGAACCAACTAAGGGCTCTCATTTAACTATTTCTCATAGTAAAACCTCATTCTTTTGTTCCTCCTCATTTATAACCTTAGACAGAATTATCATAGCATCTTTATCACAATAGGATCATTAAAGCTTCTCTTTCTAACATTAGTCTATTACTAAAAGGACCTCCGAAAAGATCTCTCCCATACTCTTTTGAACCCATAACTATCTTATTCTCAATACTTGACTTGATTTCCAATCTTATCATCTCTCCCTTAGGTCTAAAGTTGACACTTGAAGGCAATGGACCTATTCCATCAGCTCTAAACTGGACTACATCTTCTTTTACTCTAACATTCGGAAGAAGTTTATTTCATGACTATCAAACTCTCAATAGGCAGGTACTAAGACCTCTTTCGAAGGTGTTTCTCTTAACCTCTTCTGATTACATACCCTCTCGGTACACCTCTTAATGTTCTTGTTACTCTTGTGACTTAGCCACACTTCACTACCCTTATCTAAAGGTTAGGATCTCTCACTTGTACTACTCATATATATTGGAGCTAACATCTAAATTCCTCACCTACTCTATGTCAATTCTAGTCTACCAAGTCAAATCTCAAGACTAACATCATCACTCTCATATTTCCATTCTTTTGATCATGACAGTCATCTCAAATTCAAGCTTAATATTCATTACTAAACCCGAATATCAATATGATTGCTCACCTACCATACTATATCTCATTACTTGATCAGTTCTATAACCTTCTGAACATCATGACCCTCTCAATCAAATCATAAGCCTAGCTTAGATCTATCACTTCATAAATACCCTGCTCTCTTATTCAACACATGAATTTAGTCTCCTCTAATACGAAGGCACATCGACATCAACTCTATTCTGGTTAACAAATATATACTCTATGTCATCTCGACTAGCAACTCTTTCTCTACCCATAAAGGGAAAACTCCTCATTACTAATTTACTAGGTGCATGACTATAGTAATATAGCTCTTCAAAACACTATCTCCCTTTCTTAAATCACCAAACCTCTGCATACTTTCCTCTAACACTGGGCCCTTTCACTACTAATGTTCATGATCTCGTAACTCATGCTACCTTTTGGGGTGGAAATATTACCTAAGCTCTAAACATACCTCATCATAGGGATTTCAGCTGAAACAAGGCGTAAAGAAAAGAGTACAACTAGATTTTAGCTCAAATGCATGATTCATATAATTATGGTTGCATTCCTCTGAAATTGAACACTTAAATTACTCTTGGGCTTCTCTCAAGTCCCTCTGGAGTCTCATGACTTCCTCAAGACTTTTTCTAAGAGCAACTCATTGATAAAGGACTAACTTTTATTTTCAACCACCTCTAGTATGATGGGTAGTCGAATGAATATGAGAAACGCACGAGTATGAATCAATCTCTAGGACTTAGCTCTATTACATGATTAAGAGTATGAAAGAAAGGAAATATTTCTTAAATGTCTGAAGTCCCTCATTTATAGAAGTGGGGCCCTCACAACCATAAACAAGACCCTACTGACACGGCTTCATAGACACCTAGGACACTTGAACTCTGTGCTATGATACCAAGTTTGTCACGACCCGAGCCTACACTCTGGACGTGGACGGCACTCGAGAACCATTAATGGTCCCCAAGCGAACCCTCATTCTGGTTGACTACAAGCGGAAGACTAACTCAAGCATACAAAAGCTTAAAAACTGAATAAAATTCACGAAACTCAATTACAAAGCTTTAACACAAATGAAAAACTCTGAATAAAAATAAATTATTCAACTCACCATAAAATAGGCAACCTAAGTCTTTAAAACATTTAACAAAATAAATTAACAGACTTCTGAAACTCTAATGTCTATCTATGAAGCATCTAAATGACAAAGATTGAAGTTGGGACAAGACCCACGACATCCTAACAACTGATATAATTGAAAAGTAAATGAAGTCCTTCAGAAGCAAGGAGGCTCACCATAGTTTACTCGAACTCCATGTGGTATCAACGAAGCTCCTGTTGATGATCCCGAATACTTGAATCTGCATCATGAAAGGATGCAGGCCAAATGTCTCGGTACATGGAATGTACAAGCATGTAAGGGGAATTTTAAAGCATAACATAAGCTTGAAACTTGATAAAAAGGGAAACATGCTTACCTCTTCTGAAACTTACTCAACTCAAGGAATACTTAAGAATACTCAAAACTACTCAAACTTACTCAACTTAGAAGTACTTAAGGAAAAGATACTCAACTCAATAATAAGCTTCTCAACTCAAGATACTCAATTCAAGATACTTAACTTGAAAGACTCAACTCATGATACTCAAGGATAAAGCAATAGTAAAAGACAAAATATATATGGAAAGTCGTAAAGCTGTGGATAGCAAGTCAATGGATTGAAAATTTCAATAATACTCAATGTGTATATAAGAATACAATATAACTCTGTGGGAGTTTCTCTAACAAACAACCACCACTATGATCCTAAGTGATGATACAACATCTTGCCCATGCTACCAAAATTATCCTATACTTTGCCGTCATATAGAACGCCTTAACTAAGTGATTCCACTAGTATATGATAAAAAGTACTAAGGAGTCATCTAAAAAGTATGATTCTTTCTACCCATGATGGCTACATGATTTATGGAAACTTGAGTTATTATGAACTATCATCCCCATATCGGTGCTCAATACTACTCCCAAAATATACTCAGCTCATATTTTTTAAAAACAAAAATCTTTCTTTGGTTTGAGATAATTACTCAAAACTTAGCTTAAAAGCTCTCTTGGAAATTGGTATTTCCTTTCTTGCTCAATTGTGAAAACATTTTAAATCTTGGGAATACTTAGTTCCCGAATAATCTTTGAAGAAATGAACTTTACTCTTACTTTTTACTCAACTCAAAGCTTAAGTCTTTAAACAAAGTTAAAATCTTTGTAAAAGACTTCTTAAAATATGGTCCATGTCGAATTATGGTCGTGAACGACTCAATGCTAGGTTTTCAATAACCATAGATAGAACTGAATACTTGGAACTCAAGAACTTCAATGTTACTACTCATTTCAAGAATGCTCAACTCAGAGGGTTCATGCAGAATTATGAGCATGAACTACTCTACTGAAGGACTCTAAGATACTTCTCATCTCAAGACTGTTCGACTTATAGGATTCATGCGAAATTATGGGCATGAACAATTAAACTCAAGGACTTCATGGGTAACATGTAATAGTCCCATGATTATTAATATAATCTCACAGGGGAATAGGAACTCAATAATCAAGACTTAGAACTTGAAGATACTACTCCTCTCAAAGGTACTCAACTTAAGAAGTTCATGCGGAATTTATGAGCATGAACGACTCAACTCAAAGGTCAAAATATCAATAAGGAACTCATGTATATGACTCTTCTCATTCTCATACTTATTTACTCAAATCTTAGTTCAAATCAATAGTTGATCTCAAAGGATTCACACTCGAACTCAAAGACTTTCTTGGAATCTACTCTTAACTCTCTCTTGAATATGAATTATGAATTCAAGAGTCATGGTTCATGATATGAAGAATCTAGGTGATAGTGTAGACTAATGAATACATTCTCCTCACTCTCATTCTCACTTACTTGAGTCTTGAAACAAGTTACTAGAAGTTGTAGAAGACTCCACAAACGGACTCATAAGGACTTTCTTAGAATGTTCGAAAGAATTCTCAAAACTTAACTCTTAACACTACCTTGAATTTGAATTATGAATTCAAGGTTATTATCATGTTATGAATTATTTCTAGGTGTTTATAAGTATTTTAGAGTGATTAAAATCAAAGGGAGTGAAGGTACACTTAAAAGGGACTCAAACGGGACAACCGATGAGAAATGAGTGAGGGCAGGCGACCCTGGCGCGTTTCTGGCGCAGGACGCTAGACCCAAACTTCAGAGGCTGAATATGGGTGCACTGCAGGGGAGAAGCCCCAGCCCCTTGGGCGCATCTGGGGTGCGCCGCCCCATCCTCTCCCCAGGCCAAGTTCGACGAATTTCGCATCTCGTTTTCTGATCCTAAATCGCTTTTAATCGATTTCTTTTGTTATGTTGTTCTTATATTCAATTACCTAACCTAAGTAAACACTAATACACTAGGGAAAAAAAACACTCAAAACAATCACTTTCATCTCAATAAATCATCAAAACTCCAACAAAACAAGATTTAGAATGAACTTCAAGAACGCCTATCAAGAACTTAAATCCTTCAACTTTTGAGAGTGATATTATGCTGAAAATAACATGTTTGGTGTGTGGTTGAACAAACCCAACACTATTGAAGCTTACTACCTTTTAGGTAACAAACCCATGGCGACAATCCACAATAATTCTCAAGAATTTCGACGAACGCTTCGATCCTTTCTCTTTTCTCCTATTTTCTCTTCTTATTTTCTCTTTTCTCTTCTTCTTTTCTCTTCTTTTCTCTTCTTGAACTCTAAACTAAAACCCTAGGCATATATTAGTATTATAAAACTGAACCTAATAGGATTAGACCCTTAAAACATTACTAAAAATGAATTAAACCTGATTGGGTAAGGAAAAGACCAAAATACCCCTCTAAAATCTGGTCTTGACTTTCCTTATCTAGACAGCCCAACTTCGAATGGACATATCTCCCTCATATGAACTCGAAACTAAGCAAAACTCAGCGGCGTTGGAAAGATAATTCAAAGATATTTCTACAGTATCTAGTAGCACACCTAACTCATCCTAAGCTAGGAGTTATGATTGTTTCAAGTCAACCCAAAACTCATACTTAAGCATAACTTGCAAAATTTCAGATTTTGCTATTTCCAATTAGTTCCTTTTGGAACTCAAGGTGATACATCTAGTGACCTGACCTTATTTTTTTTTATTTTCTCGGTAAATGCCTACTCACAATGAAGGACGGTTCGAGTCTCAGTTCAATTTTTTTTTGGGGTGTTACAATTTGGGCCAGCGTAAATGAGAGTTCAGTAACAGGATTAAACACAAGCCTAGACAGGAGAAAAAAACATGCATTAGTTATTCGTAGAAATAATATTAATTGACACCTGACGTTGTTCTGAATTTTCAAAAAGACACCTTAACTTTGCAGGCCTCCTATTACCCCACAAAATATTTCAAAATCACAATAAATACACACTTTTTACACAATCTGCAATTTGAATGCCTGAGCTTGAGTCTCACCACACTTAATAATATAATTACATATTTTTTCCAACCCATTTAGTAAAAGTAGGATAAATCTTGACTCATTCATATTTGAATCATGAACCGCTATATTTAACCCTAAACCCCTTTCAGACAATGGCGTAGCCACATGTTGGTAAGGGTGTCCAATTGGACATTCTTCGTCGGAAAAAAAATGCCATATATACAATTAAAATGATATACAAAATGATTAAATAACATATTTTGGACACCCTTAACATAACAAACTGCTATTTCTGGACACCCTTTATGAAATTCCTGGCTCCGCCACTGCTTTCAGATTTTCACTCTACTCTCTCTCTCTCTCTCTTTCTCTCTTTGATGATCAAAATCCTAAAGCATTTCAATAGTCACAATAAATTTGTTTTGCGCTGATAATTTCTTGAACTATGGAGTTAACGAAGAGGTGAAGGCTTACATGTTAATTGCTTCTTGACTTAAATGTAAATTTTGGTTAATTTTTTTTTTATATACTAGTGATTTTTTGAAAAATCATCTTTATAGTGATTTGTTGTTATTTTCTTCTTGTGCTATCTATTATTCATGTGTATGTAGTGTTAGTTTAGGACTGGTTTGAGTTTGAATATTTCTTCATTGATTTGAGGGTGTAATTTTACACTGGTTTGAGGGTGTAATTTTACTCCTCCACGCGCCTATCAAATCTGAGAACACAACTGTTGTTAAAATGGGTCAAAAGTGTTTATTTATTGTGATTTGAAATATTTCCATTGGGTAATTGGACACCCACAAATTTTAGGTGTCTTTTTGAAAATTCAAGACAACTTTAGATTTTATTTTCTGTCTTTTCTCATTCTTAAATTTATTACTATATTATTATCAATCATATGTTTATACGTATCAAATTTGATTAGCCTACTACGATTCAATAAAATTATGCTCACAAATGACTATCTCCACCTTGGATTCTTGTTGCCTTTAGGTGAAAGATCCAAATTCTCATACAAAAGTTTTATCAACTATCATATACTATATAATAAAGATTTAATTTTCTTGATTTAACCGTTAACTTCAAAATTCAAATGATAAAGAGTCGGCATCGGTTTCTATTATTCAAATTAATGCTTTTTGATTAGTAGAATTTATTTTTTGGTTGGGGAGGGGGGGATCTTGACCATATATTGTAAGATATTATCTCACTGTATTTGTGTCATTTCAAAGATCTAGAAAAATATTCTCCATCATTTATCTATGTATAATTACATTTCTGATATATTGTGCAAGATATAGTACCAAAATTACAATTTATCAATTTTAAATAATAAAATATAGAATACTTTTTCAGCATGATTTATCAATAATTATCAACCATGTGTTTATATGATAAAATAATTCAATGAAATACAAAAATGTACAATAATTTATCATGATAGAAACTTCTAAACAAGAAATAAAATATCAACAAGTCACTTCCACATGAGCATTGTAAATTAATTTATTTTTGTTTCATGATAATGCTTTTTTATTTTGTGCTTGATCTTATTACAAAAATAATTTTTGACAATATTTATTTGACTGAGAAATATTTTGCGCATTGAATCTTTAAATTTCTAGTTAGCTCAATTTGTTCCTCACTTGTTGTTTCTACGATTGCCTGGAAATCAAATATAAAAATTATTAACAAATTAGCAAAACTTTGTGCCTATGGATGCGCGCGTGCGTGCATTCGTGTGTGCGTGCGTACATGTGTGTGTGTTTGTTGTGTGTGTGTGCGCACGTGCGCGTGCACATGCGCTTCCGTGAGTGCGTGCTTGAATTAAAATAGCATATGAAAATTCAAGTTCGACGCCAGAAGGCGTAAGAAAGGATCCACTTGTTGACCATTCTCAGCATAGTTTGGATTATATAAAATGTTGGGAATTGGTCTGCACCACCAATTTCACATTTCAACACATAAAAAAATAAAACATAGTCTAAGCACCCATATATCCACTCTCTCAAATTTTGACACAAATTGATAAGAAAATAATATTATATAAAATGAAATAGAAAAAGTATACAAGTACGTTGAACGTGGAGCTCTTGGAGGTACCTGGTGGAGCATTTGGATATTGAGGATTTGTCTCGATAACTACTCTCTGCATTCATTTGATTAAATAAAAATAAATAAATAAATAGAAAATGTTACCACCTTTGAACAATTACAAAAAGTTAATATTTTCACATTATAATAATTATGTTTCCTTAAAAAATTACTTGCATAAACTAACTTTTAAACTAGTAATATTAATTTTGTTTAGATGTATACTACTGAACGCAAAGAGATTACATGTGTTCAGTGGCGGAACCAGGATTTTTAATAAAGGGGTTCGAAATATGAAGAAATAAACACACAAAGTAGCTGAAGGGGGTTCAACGTCTACCATATACACCAAAAAAATTATTCTAACCATGTTTAAATGATATAATTTTCCGCCGAAGGGGGTTCAGATGAACCTCCTAGCAATAAGGTGGCTCTGCTACTGCATGTGTTAATCTTGGTATTCTTCCTCGATTATAGCTTGCATGTATTTATTTTACATAAAACGTAAGTTTCCCAATACAACTAACAAATCCTTTATGGTTCTTTCGTCGTTCTAATTTGTTTGTGTAATAATAATTTTCTTAAATAACATTGTACCCTTATACTATGAGCTCTCACAGATCCTATTGAAGGAATGGTGGCTCTATTAGAGTCTTCATTGTAGCCCTGCTAATAGAGGAACCATAAAAGTAAAATTAGCAATGATGAATTAGGGCTGTGGAGTTTTTTAATTGTGACTTTATATTAGTCACGCCACTAAAAAATGCTAAAAAGCGACGGACGGTGTCGCTCCAAAAAGCGACGGACTACGAGATGTCGTCCGTCACTTTTTGATAAAAATAATTATTTTTAAAATTACTTTACAAAAAGCGACGGACGGCATCTCTTATTCCGTCGCTTTTTTTTGCGGATTTTTGCGCTAAATATATATAATTAATTATTATTTATTTAATATATATAGAGACGCCGTCCGTCGGTTTTCATTAAAAATAATTATTTATAAATTAAAAAAAACCACGATGTCCGTCATTTTTAATTTATTTTATTTTATTAATTAATTTAAAAAAAAAGCGACGGACGACATCTCTTAGTCCGTCGCTTTTTTGTCAAAATATCTAGTCAAACATTTTAAAAAAGCAACGGACAGCGTCTCTTAGTCTGTCGCTTTTTGGTCAAAATTTTGGTCAAATATTTTTTTAAAAGTGACGGACAAAGAGACGCTGTCCGTTGCTTTTTTTAAAAATTATATTGAACCAAAAGCGGGTTTTCCCCCCATTTTCCAATTTCTCTTTCTCTCTTCCCTCTTCTCTCCCTTCTCTCTAAAAACCAAATCATTGCGCCGCCGCCCCACGTCGCCGTCGTCGTCGCCCTTCTCTCCCTTAGCACTAGTCTCGTCGCCGACGCCGCCACCTGTCGTCCCACTGCCTCTTTTCCTTAGCTTGTTAAGGTTAGGGTTTAACTTTAATTTTTTTCAATTCTAGTAATATTTGATTTGTTATAAATTAGTATATTGTTTTGGTTTGATGAATTGTGTTATTCAATTGTTAATTTGTATAATTGATTATTGTTAGTTAGGGAGAGAATTGGAGATTTTTTATTTTAGGATTTTCTTCTAAATTGGAATTTTTTAAAATATGATTGTGAATTGAGTAGTAGAAGTTAGAACTAACAAATAATTAGAAGTTAGAAGTTATAAAGTTAGAAGTTAGATTAGTTGCATTTTCCAACTTTGAAATTCTTGAATTTAGTATGTTTGATGGTTGAAGTTAAAAAAACATTGAATTGTATATGAAAGTTAGATTACTTTGAATTAGAAAAATATTGGATAGTTTATGAAAGTTGAAATTAGATTAGTTGAATTTTCCAACTTAGAAATTCTTGAATTTAGTAAGTTTGAAAGTTGAAGTTAGAAAAATATTAGATGCAATT
>JAJOOO010009075.1:0-53338 GCA_029582685.1 Solanum piurae
TCTGGGTCGAGCTCATCAAACCAGGTTTGCCTAGTGCGAGTTACCTCTCCTATGTGGTTTGCGAGCTATTGCATAGGAGCGGGAGTTTTACCCAAAGGGTAGCGGCTGGGGGTTTTCCTTGTCATCAAAAAAAAAAACTAAACACAAATTCGTAAAATTCAAATAATGAATTCAAAATTTGAATCTTTATAATGACCATCAATGGTGAACTCTTGTTTTTATAATTTTAAAGATTTAAAATTTCTATTTGAGAACATGATATTGTACAATTTTTTGATTTTTCTATTCCTCTTCTCGTCGTGTTTTTGGATAAAAATAGTGAAATATGGGCAAAAAACTGATTTAAAAATATTATTTGAATGAAATTTTTTTAAAAAAAAAAAGGAGGAAGAGAAAGAATGACACAGAAAGAGACGACAAAGAAGAAGAAAAATAAAAAAAGAAGAGGAGGAAGAGAAAAAGGGCAGAGAAAGAGGCAAAGGAAGATAAACAATACAATTTTTTAATTTTTAAAAAATGTTATATTTAGTTAGAAAAATTATATTGTCATAGATGATAAATATTTTTGTAATATTGCATATTTATGTGATTTACCCAAAAAAATATTGGGTTATTGATTTGGTATCGATTTTTAGTATTGGGTTATTGGGTAAACCGATAACTCATTAAGACGATAATAAGTTACTACTATACCCTTCATAAATATTAAATATTAATAATTTAACATAACTAGACACTATATCAGTACTCTACAGTACGGTCTACACACTTGACACATCATAGTACTTCTACTTTTGGTTGCAATATGTTATTGTAAGTCTTCGTACTACAACTACTCTTATTGATGCAATTTCTCATTATATTTCTTGTTTCACTATATCAAAAAATTTATAGCTGATTTGCTTGTCTCACTGTATCGTGCCAAGTTGTTAGAGAGGTGAGAAATCATATATTTATTTTATGAGCATTTTCTTATTGAGTAAATCAAAAATCGAACTGTGAATGACCAAAAACCGATAAACCAAAAATCCATAAAGAATATCTTATTTAAAAATTGAAAATCGATAAATCGAATCGATAATACATAAAATCAAACCAAACCGATGCACACAAAGCGCTTTTTAAAATAAAAATAAATTGCAAGGCTAATATATAAAAAAAATCATTTTTTTTTAATTTAGTAAGATGGACAACTAATATGTCATAACTATTTTTAATATAATGATCAATTAATATGGGACCGAGAAGTAAATATTTATCACTTTATTTGTTTTATCATTTAAATACTTTCTCAATATTTTGTAATTTGTATGAATTATAATATTTTTATATAGTTGTAAATATAGAGGAAACCAAACGGCATAAATGATATTCCAAGCTTGTTATCTCTTTTCCGATTCATCCAACACCCTCAAAATCCACTTCTTTACTATCCCACCACTCCGCCCTCTAGAATCCCTTGTCCTGTCTTTATCTCATCTTCAAAATATTTTACTAAATTATATATAAAAAAATAATATTAAGATAATAAATAAGAAATTCATTTTTTTTTCAATTTTTTTTTTTTTTTCATATTTTATTCAGATTGAGACATGTTAATGTTGATAAAAATAAATGGACCTCAGTTCAGTTCATGTAAGACAGAGGCAGAACAAATAAGATGACCCTTCCTTTCATCTCCTCTCAATTACTATAACACACAATGTCCGCCATTTGCTCAGTAGCTTGCTCAAATCCCCTTCAAAATGGCTTTTTTCAAGACCTCCCGAGCATTTCCATTAATACCCCATTGCAGTTGAAAACGAGAAACCGATCCTTAATTGTGTCATCAAATGAGGATGAATTGGTTCCAACTTATTCAACGAGACGAGCACTGAATGTATCCATTTTGACAGTGTTACTGTCGATACCTTTCTCAAGCTCCGCTATTGCCATTGATGAGGTGTTAGAGCTTGAAAGATATACGGATTCAGCTGAAGGTTTCACTCTCCTCAAACCCTCTTCTTGGAGTAAGGTTCGATTTGCCCTTATTTTACCCCTAAATTAATTGATAATTGATTATTGTATTTGAAGTTTTTCACTAATTAATCAGCTACCAAAAAATATTCTGCTTTTTTGTTTGCTTAGGTTAATTGTAAATGTAAACTATATTAGGCTATTTGGCCAAGCTTCTGTGTAGTCAAATGTCCTTTTTATTTACTCCTTGCATATCAATTTATACGATGTAATTTGACTTATACGGAGTTTAAGAAAGGAAGTCTTTTGAGACTTGTGGTTTCAAGTAAGTCGTAGTTTGGTTAAAAGTCGTTTCATTTAGGGTAAAATGAGCATTTTGAAGTAAATTGTTAACAATGTAGAAATGTGACATTCTTGTTTGAACGGACAAAAAAAGAAAAATGAGTGATAAAAATTGGGACAAGGGAGTAATATTTTAAAAAGCTTAGGTTTTTGGCCATTTTAGGGGAAAGGTGTTTTTAGGCTGAAAAAATTGAGTTTTCGAAGCACTTTTGGGACATCGATCAAGCACAAATTGATTATTCTAATATTAAAAGATGCTTTTCAAATTGGTTTGCCAAACATACTCAGCTACTTTCCAAAAACACTACTTTTGGAGAATCCGACACGCACTCTTTGACATTTTTTAGAGTCCGAACAACATAGCTTTTCAGTGTTGATTACAACCCTAGACCAAAATTGTTATCATGATTGATATTGGGCAAATCCTTATTCTATCACGCACACATAATTGGAAGGAGAAAAGAATCACTTTCAGAGTTGTACCAGATGAAGAGGTTTTGGATACTGATTATGCTATTATTGGGTTCTTCAGGTTGATAAAGCTGGGGCAACTGCCCTGTTTCAGGATGCAAACAAGGGATCCAACAATGTGGGCGTCGTGGTTATCCCTGTAAAAATAACAACCCTTAGTCAATTCGGAACTCCACAATTCGTGGCAGATAAGTTAATTCTGGCTGAAAAACGCAAGGTCAGAATCCTTTTACTTTTGCTGTTCTTCTGTTTTCTCGCTGTTCCGAAACTACATTTACTAATGAGGAACTGCTATACTAGCAAGAGGAAGAGTATTGATGAGGTTGAAATTCTAGTGGTTATTGTTCGTATATTTTGCATCATCTCCATTTACTTGGTAATATCTTTTATGTTGGTAAAGGAGGTGAATCCTATCCGAAAGTAACAACATCAACATACCTAGTGAAATCCCACAAGTGGAGTCTGGGGAGGGTAGGGAGGGTAGAGTGTATGCGGACCTTACCACTACCTTGTGGAGCTGTTTCCGAAAGACCCTCATCTCAAGTGCAGCAAATCCAAGAACAAAGAAGAAGAAAATAGTGTAGAAAACATAGCAACTAACAAAGGAAGCGGTGTAAAGCCTACAAGAAAGGAACAAGAACAACAAAATAGTATGATAGTCAAAACATATTAAACAACAAACAATGATAGATATCATAAGCAAGAATAATACGGCTAGTACAACGACAAACACCAACAAGCCTGAACCCTCGAAAAGCAATAACAACTTTCCACTACCTACTAACCTTCTACCTTATCCTACAATCCTATCAGCAAGTGAGATTTTTAAATTTGGACTTTATAGAAGGATGTGAAAGACTGTAGATCCCACTGAAATTTTTTGCTTCCAAGGATTATTGGCAACTAATAGTACTGTCTTTTTTACTTTTAGGAAAGTACAAAGGAGGCTGAAGTGGTTTCAGTATCGGAGAGAACGGGTGAAGGAGGTCTTCAAGTATATGAGTTTGAGTACAAGGTTGATAGCACAAGGGGAGGGTTGAAGAGGATACTTTCTGCTGCATTTGTGGCGTCTGGCAAGCTCTATCTGTTAAACATTGCTCACTCTGATGGGTTAGAAAGTCCTATTGATCCGGATAGAAGAAAAACGTTGGAACAGATTCTTCATTCCTTTGATATTGCTCCTTCAACTTAAATCAACATGAGCTCATTTTTTCCCCCTCATTGGGCTTGGTCCTGGGATCAAAACCGAAGGTATGCCCCAGGTTTTTTCTTTTGGGGTCCTGTGTTGTAATTCTTGTACTTAATAGTACTAACCTGTTTATCTTTAATACGAGCCTCATATTCGTCTTGATGTGTAGCGTGTAGCTGTGTGTGTATGACAAAAGAGTCTCAACTGGCTACTTATGTTCCGTTTTACAGGAACTTCCCATGCATAAAGGTAGTAACTCTTGTTAGTGGACTGGCAAAATTGGCTTGTTCTTGATGTTGGTTCCTTCTTGGCCTACAAAGTCAAGTGCTCTAACTTAAAACTTTTGCCATCAATCAACCTCTGAATAGTTGATATCGTGATTTTGGTCAGTTCGTTTCTAAAGTCTACCAACGGTTTTGGGCAGACATGTGTCCAAATCTTTGGAACTCGTCAAAGTGGCATCACAACTGTCTCTTATCGAGCTGGGAGAGTATTTCGATCAATCAAGTACTCCTCAATCCCAAATAGTCGGTGTTGGCTATGTTATCTATGTATCTGCTTCGTTCTGTTAAGGTTCATTTCATTCTAATACTGGGCATATGTCTTCTAAGGCAAAGCAGGGGTTCTTATCCTTGCTGTGTTCAGGTTCAATATTACTCTCCCGCTCACTGCCACCCTATACACATTGACTAATGAACCTCGCGCTGATACTTTGTTCTTCCCTCAAGATAGCAATAGACACCTCTATCACATAATCATGTTGACCCCTTTTTGGTCAAGCCTCAACCAATATTGGCTGATTTAAACGTGAGATAGGTTTTGCCAAAAACTGAATAATGACAACAACACTAAACCCAGCATAGTCCCATAAGCAGGGTCTGGTGAGGGTAGAGTGTATATAGACCCCCCTCCCCCTCGCCTCATAGAGGTCGAGAATTGATTCTATGGTCAGCAGAGGAAATTGAAGATTGTATATTAATATATGTTCCAAAATCTTCCTTTCCTACAATATTGCAATTCCACGAGGAGTCTCAAAAGAAATTGATTCATCTTCTGTACAATTTGTCTCCCTTTTACGAAGACCATTTGATACATTCAAGGATTCTGAGTATCTTCTCAAAGCATGACTTAGTTCCAACGGAGAAGATAACCAAAACACTACATAGGCAAAAACTATTTGGTAAAAAATGAAATCTCACGATCTTGGCACGACAATCGAGCATAGCATAGTAAGACACGAAGATGATAATCCATACCCATATAACAATGTCAAAGTTAATCATCTCTTCCTCAATCAAGTTGGCTACAGTGTCACCGCAACACGATGTAACCATACAAAGGCGCATTTTGGAAAATCTTGGCATTACGTTGTATAGCCTAATGACAAGATTGCCTGGTGTGTGATGGCAGATAAGTTGTGGCAGAGATTTGTTGGGATGCTCAAATAGAGGATTGTAAACTAACTAGAATGTTAACATTCATTACTGACAGACAACTGAATCTATTAAATAACAATCTTGGAGAGAAGTTGATACGATAACATCAAATATGAAATGTTGAGTATTCATCAAAACAAGTGAAATGCAATAGTGAACAAGTATGGCACCCCACAGGTGTTTAGTCCATCCTTCCCTTCAAGATCCTCTCTGTCACTTCAGTTGGTGTCCTGCAACCACACATACATAGATTGGAACAAATAAGATTGGAGTACCCAAAAACATAAACACAAATCACTTTAAACTAATATGATTTCATGAAATATGTCATGATACCCATCCCACCACCACCAAGGATCAATAAATGAAAAAGGAAACAGAAAACTCCAAGCAACCACAACATGTAATTGGGGTTTGTGGAGAATCTCAACATGCATTAACTACGACATGAAGCAACCATTTTCTCAAACCAACCACCCTTCTGCCAGCAATGTTGTTCAGATCAAATCCTCCACAAGTTATTCATATTTGGAGGGTATGAGACAAGTTCAACAGTATTTCTGGAGGATCCGAGAAACATAGTTTGTCAAGCCCCTTCACTCTGCCAAGGCCTTAAAGACTTATCGTCTTCCTAAACCCAGTTCCCCAAGCCCCAAGCAAGAACCCATTTCTCCAACATTGGAAACCCGATCCCTTCACCAATCCAACTCAACTACTTCGCCATGCCTAACAATGCCATATCTTCTCTGTACTTCAGGCTCTTCTAATTTCTCTTTTAGGAGGGCACTTTTCTAGAATTACCCAACCCTCTAAACATATTGGGCACACACGGTTTGTTGTTGCCTTAAAGACCACTATCTTGAACATAATAGATGGTAATTTGTTTCAATTAGAGACTCCGGTAGACACTTACTAAAAAGAGATGATCAAGAAAATAGGCATCTGAATACTTACACAACATAAACATGTCCTCCCCAACCACTTAAACAGTCACGGTCTACAGATGACAACAGTGCCTGAGAGATGGTCTCAAACAATTCTTCCGGTCCCTGAAATGTTAGCATACAATATGAAACCATAAAGCCAATAAAAATAAGAAATAAATGCATGATAAACAACAGAAGCATTGAAAAGAAGTAAACAGAGAAAAATTCTGAAGCATGTACATGCAATATTGGAATGGAAATTCAATTTAAAAAAAAATCTGGAATAGAAGGTTCTGAACCTCGAGAGAAACTTAAATACCTGTCTTACAATTAACATGAATAAAAGTCATCTTATTCATTTTGTTTGTTATTCAAAAATCATTTCGGTGATATCACACAAAGATGGTGTCAAAAATAATTTTCAAAGCGAGCGACTCAAATGGCTCAACCACCCAATGCACCCATAGCACATCTGGCTATCCCAATCATCTGTACACAATGGTATCCTCTGTCTACAACTAAAAGAATGTGATAGAAATATTTTTAAATACTTCTTTACATTATTACGGCTTAATATTTTACTATCCTTCTGGATAGTCCAAAAAATACATAGTGGTATACTTTCCCATGCTGCCATGTTCTCCTAGCCAATCCTCTGTTCTTAAGAGATGTTAATCTCTATCCTCTCCTCAGTATCATCAAAGTCACATCAAGTAAAAAAGTGCAACATCCACAATTGTGTTGTGAACCGACAATATAATAAGATGTGACGTGTTCAACTTTTCCTTGCACAAACAAGACTAACTCACCAGTCACCACCCTCCTCTTCCTCATATTATCTATTGTTATCGCACTCCACCCCCCTTGGGGCATTACTAATGTCAGATTTTTCACCCATCAAGCAGTGTCTGCTTAAAGAGAAATCAATTAGTCAAATATGCCAGTTTTAATAAATCAAAACAGAGAACAGTGACTATGAGACTCCATGATGTTGTCTCCAAACATATATCACTAACTACCAGCTGAAGCATCAAACAAAAGCAGCACTTCAGCAACTCTAGGATGTTTATTTCCATTACATAACAAAAAAATGGACGTGTGATACATGGCATTCAAGCTAGAGACAGATTATCTAATTATATGGCAAAAAATAAAGCAAGAACAGTACAAACCATGTCGGCCTTGTACATGGCCTCACAGGCACCGTAAAGTGATTCAGATGCAGTGCCAGAAACAACAAAATCTTTTGCGAGCTCCCTGCACGACAAGCATTACATCTAATAAGTAGCAATATTATAAGCATGCAATGCCATGGGGACCCTGGCAGAGTACATAAGTCTCCAAATTTTAGAACTTGAAGCAGTAGAAAGAAATTCAACATACTTTGCTCCAATAGAGTCCATTGTGCAAATAAAAGGCTTGTCATCATCTCCTAATCCAGCAATTACAGGCTGGCACAAGTATGGACCAAACCTAAACAAAACCAAATGGATAATAAAGTTATTAACAAGTTGACGAAGCATTGATCATGGATAGACAAAACAACAACCCAGACTGGATTTAACAGGTTTTGTCCAACTAAACAGCTATTTTGGAGTGAGCATTTTTTGTTTAGTTCATTAAGTCCAAATGCTAAGGTTAAGCTTAATTAATTTTTAAGCTCAAATATGAACAGGAGATGTTCGAAGAGAAAGTTTGAGAGCTTGCGTTAATTATTTAATTAACCACTTCATATGGATCATACCTCTAAAATCAATCTAGATGTCTAAAACATGTCTGCATATGGGAGCTTCGGATACAATGTAGGAAATATTTTCACACTAAAGAGTCCTTTCTGTGCTCCTCTGATTTTTCTTTACTCATTCTTCACATCTCTTTTCTCTCTATTCTCCACTCTTTCTTCTAATCTAATAAATGAAACCGCAGATCTAGTCTATTAAATGGAAAAAGATGTATCAGTTAAAGTCAACTTAAATCTAAGATCCAACGGATCATTAGCTAGTTTGAGCTTGAAACTAAGTTTTTGAACTTTTGGGCTCAAAAGAACTGTGGAACAAGCCACCAAACATTAGCTTCTCGTTTTTAAAAATATCTGGGCCTGCTTGCACACACCTCTGCTATTTTACCAAGTAAAACAAAGTTCCTAAAAATCCTATTGACTCTAAAGGCAGCCATTTAAACACTTAATACTCAATTAAAAACTATCTCATCAAATCTCCAATAATGCTATTCATATTTAAGAACATGCAATTATGACTCTGACACCATGTAATCTTCAGGAAGTAAACGTTAACACACTGCCAAAGAACATATGTTAGTTACCAACCTTTTCTCATAAAGCATAGCAGATACAAGGCTGGCAAAGGTCTCGGGCTTCATATCCCTATCTTCTCTAAGCTCATATAGCTTGTGACGGAACATGAGGCGTTGCTGCCTGAAGAAACCATTACCAAAAGCACATATCAGGGTGCATAATCCAAACAAATCAAACTACTAATAAGCAGATTGTAATACACCCGCTCCCTATTCCACAATCAACAAGAATACATCAGCAAATAAATAAGTAAAACACCAGTCTCACCCTCTATTGTCCACTCCCCACACCCCCGACCACCAGGAAGCCTTCCTCTTTGTCAGTAATCACTAACTCCAAACTCCCACTCAAACTTCCATGCATAAAATTTTTACTCCAAAATACTTTTCTAATTTATGTGCTCTATAAATCTTTCAAAAATAAAGAAATGGGTCCTTAAATAAATGATGGTAATTTCTAAAAAACACTTTAAACACCCAACACAATGGTGAGGCAGTAAAAATAGTACTATAATCACCTATATTGATCTTATTCTTTCATTGTGTCCTATCTAACTTTTTTTTTCTTTATAATTGTGGTATCCTAACCAGCTTGGGAGCATCTCAACTAATTCCAAAAGATACCTGCCACCTCCCGCCCGCAACAAGTACTAATAACTCTGACCACCAAAACCAAGGACATATGGGAAGAAATGACCTAGTATTTTTTATTTCTGCTAGGATTCAAACCTGAGAACTCATTGTTGTCAACCCAGTTCATTGACCACTAACTCACACCCTTACATGCTAGTACAATCTCTAGCTAGCAAAAAACAGTAAAAATAGAATTAAAACAAAATTAGACATTACAGTGTTTGAGTATCAGTAGCCAAGCCAGAAAGTCCAATAAAAAGCTTCTCATGTATTTTATAAATCCTCTGGAAATCAGTAGCGATTGTCTGCAGCTGTACTCCAAAACGCCTATCACTCGCAATAGCGAAACAGTTTTTCCCAACCATCGCAACCAAAGCACTTCCATTATACTCAAAGATCTGTTCAAAAAATTCACCAAAAATTGAAAAAAAACACTATTTTATCAGATTTCAAATTCGATCCACGAAAAGAACTAGGTTTTACAACTGTACTAAGCATAAAAAGGAAAAAAAATGCGCAGTTCATAGAACGAAGTAAGAAGAAGAACTTACCGACATTGGAGAGGATTTAGAGAAAAGAATCGAAGTTTTTTGCAGAATGCTTTTGCTAATTAAGAGAGACTGAGTTTTTGATGTCTTGAAGAACACTTCAATTGCAAGGACCTTAATGTTGAATTTTTGGGGATTTAAATTAACAAGAGTATAGGGTCAAAAGTGTCACAAAAAAAAACAGTAGATATATTTGATCTTTTCGTAAAATTCAAGGGTATATTTGACCTTTAAAATAAAGTTTAAAGGTATATTTGATTATTTTTATACAAAAGTCAGATTGTAGCCCATAGGAAATGAGCGATACGTTTGTATTTCTATGAAAAACTCGATGAAATATTTTTATACATAAGTCAGATTGTAGGAAGTGAACAATATGTTATTGTACTTCTAAGTTCTATGAGAAGCTCAATGGAACCCTTTTTTTATTTTTATTTTATAGCTAATATATGTGTTAAATAAATGTTGAAACGATCATATTAAAGTTCGTAATAGTATTACAACAATAACAATAATTACAATTCAGTCTCAAATAATTTGAGGTCAGTCAAGTGAATTTTCATTTTTGTTATTTAAACACATATATTAACTAGGTGAGCATGTTCCAACGATTTATATATTACAAAGATTCATCATGAATTGACAAGTTTTATGTTGGTTGTCGACTTACCGCAACCTTCCTCCTTTACTCAAACTTTTGAGGTCTCACAATAATATCAAGAAAAGTGTTATCTATTTAAAAATTTAAACAAATATATTATAACATATACATATATCAAACTAATATTCATTTACACTATATAATTCTTGTATTTCTGATTCGTAAATCACATTCTTTACATTATTAATTCGCAAATTACAATTTTTCATAATTCTAATCTTTGCAAAACTTGTCTCTAAACCAAACTACTTGTGAGATTACTAGAAATAAATAAGTTTTAAAAATTTAAAACGGATATAGTAGATTAAGACTTACCCTTAATAAACGTATTTTAAATTAGATAAAATTACAATTATGAGATATAATTTCTTAAAAGACTTCAACATTGACTATTTTGGTAAATATAAAAGTCGAATAAAGTTTTAAATAAATATAGCTTTTTATGAAAAAATTACGCAGTTAAGCAAATTTATACTACTTAATTAGTCATCATAGCTATAGTTTAAATATGAGCTCTAAGATAAATTTAAAATAAAAAGAGTAAAATAAACACTCTAGCTGGATTCAAACTTAAGTCTCACAAGTGGATCCTCTAACTTCTACCAACAACACAATGACTTTTTCATGCTTTTCAAGGGTGCATTGTGCACCCCCCACCTAAAGGGGTGGGTCCGCCATTAATTATGTGGGCTGATTTCGAGTTTATATAATTAGTCACGTTTGTATAATTCGCAACTAACAGTTCTTCGTTTGATTTGTATTTATATACGATCGTTTGTGTTTGTATATGACGATGATTTCCTTTGGTTTTTCAGTTTTATCACCATATACATTCAATCTTTTTTTTTGTATAACCTTTTAAAGTTTATATAAACGTGTAGTTTTCAAATTTTGTATAATATAATTTATATAATGTAATTTGTATAACTGTTTAAAGTTCATATATTTCTGTTTATATCAATTCATTATTTTGAGTTTATCATATTTGTATAATTTCAGACTTTGTATTACTCAATTATACAAAAACTTGTGAATTATACAAACGTACCCACGAATTATACAAACGAGATGTGAATTATACAAATTATTGCCTCTCTTGCTCGCCTTTTTCCTCCCTCTCCCAATCTGCTCACCTAGATATACAAATACATATGTATACTAGTTATATATATACAATTATCTAACCGATATACATATACAATTCACCTCTCTCCCACTCTCTGCCCTCTCTCACTCGCCTCTCTCCTCCCTCTCTCAGTCTCGCTCGCCACTCTCCTCCCTATAACATGTAGCTACAAATAATAAATTTTTGTATTCTATGGCATGATTCTCATTATATACTGATGATGATTTAATTCTTTTATCCTACATATTTACCATAGCTCTACCCTATATCATATTTTTCTTGTAGGTTTAGTACTCAAATTGTTGATGTTGTAACAAAAATATAACGATGAAGAAGGATACAACAAAATACAATACAACACAATGTGATACATTATAAAATATTATGTAACAATCATCTAAACATAGTGTAAAATCAAAATCAGACTTTGCACAATGCTTCGATCGTAGGCTCTTAACATATTATGATCATATAATATACTGTAAGGCCTAATAGCTACAATTCATATATACCCTCACGACCAAGTAGAATATACGTAGATGAGCAATCAGAGTTCATAATTACCCATTTAAGAGTATGATATAATAAATAGAATAATATCCTTTTGTTGATTATTTGTATATGTAGTGAATTTATTTGCAACTTGGTAGATACTTTCTGAGAAGGATACAATCTACAAGAATATAAATTAGGGTTAATCATACATTTGGTCCCTTATTGATCAATATTTTATGATTTCAATTAATTAAAATGTGTATTTTTATCCCTTTACTAGTCAATATTTACAAATTCTCCAAAATTATTAACTTTGTAATTGTTACTTCATATTAGTTAATAAATAGTATAGTTCTAAAAATAATCCAAATATAAATTACTATTCCTTACATAAATGTACCAACAACATACATTTTAATCTTATTGAAGATTAAATGCCATTAGTCATTATCTCAATGATGACCAAAATAAGAATTTATCAATAATTGAGACCAAAAGTGCTCATATCCATATAAATTATACATAATCAAACCTCGTCCCTATAATCCGAAATCTCCAAGCTGTTTGAGTCACTATGGGAGCAAAACTCGGTTTCCAAAACAACCACCCTTTATCTACCATGTACAGCTAAACAGATAACATGTTACAAATGATTAGCATTTCACAGGACATCAGGTTCTTCAACTGAAGAAAAAACTCGGTTTTTATTTGTTAATAACCGAGAAATCTCTGAGAACCAGCAGCACAAAGATCCGAAATCTGGTGAATAATGGATTCATCCCTTATTCACTTAGCCAGTCATGTGCGTCTTAACTCTCACATCATGTGATGCGCTCTTACCATTAGACCAACTTTGTCGTTTTTTCCACCAGGTTATTCACCAACAGCCCACAAACACATTCGTGAGGTTTCAATTTTTTCATGTCAGTCAAATGGTACAGAAACTAGTTCATATTGAGAAGCTCAACATGAAAAGAAGAGGACAGATGCTTCAGGAAGTGCCAGACCCAAAGCTTACGTTATTGCTTAAAGTGCTAATAGGACTCTCAGCACGTGAAGTTTTGAGTTTCACAAGGTTTATATGATCTCCGGCAGCCAAAACATTCCCAGGAGTTTGAAGTATCACAGATTTAACCCTGTTCGATACCATTTGACAGCTACTAGATTCCTTCTTCGCTCTAAAAACTCCCCATAAGTAGTGTTTGTGTTGGAATCCTGCCAACCAATTTCATCAAACAACTTAACAATGAAATCAAGATCTAAGCTTTGGTGTATCATCGAGTGAAAACTTACTCCAGTTATGCAGGGGAAGTTCTGTGGATGTGAAAACCAACAGCTCTGCATTTGTCATAACTGCTCGGAGAGCAAGTTCTTCACCAATCATCTCCTCAATCAAATGATCAAAATCCTGCTCGTATCTGTACTGAGAAAAATAAAATGTCAACAAAGCGAATATGACGAAAACTATGTGTAAAATGGTGAAAATATAAAGTAATTACCTTGCATCCGAAGGAAAGAAATACAATGCAATGTTATCATCTCTAGGCTCTAATGTATTGAAACTCTTAGGCCATATATCAGATTTCGGAAGCATTTCCAAGTGAAGCAAAAGTGAAAATAACTTCGCTTCTTCAAAAACCTTTTGGCATGCTTTGACTGATAGGTGAGCAACAAGTCCATCAAATGTCTTATACTCTTTGTTCCATATGTTAAAACTACCCCTGCCAGAAAACGGACATTTTCATTCACAATACGACAGGTCCATAATGATAAATTATCACCCAAGTGAATAATCTGTGAGATATCTCCTCACCTCCAAATAGGATCAAGAACAGGTAGTGCTTGTTCCACGATAGCATGAATACAGTTTTTCTTATCTATCAGAGATGTAGGATTAGACTTCTTCTTATCTAAGTGACTATGCTCTACCAAATCAATTTTAGGATGTTTCTCAACATCTCTCTCGGAAGACTTATTTTGAACCGCCGTTACATCTACCTCAGCAATCAATGGTGGAATATCAAGTTTTGCTTCATAACTTGCTTTATGATGTCTTGAACTAGTGCAATTTTCAGGTGGGACGCCGACAGAATTCATGATAGTGAGTTCATTTGGCACCTTCATCTCACAATCATCACAGACCCAATAGACATATTCATCAAATGTACTGGGAACTTTATCAAGGCAGTAGCTGAAAAGATTTAAAACACGGAATGTTAATAAACTAAAGAAAGACATGTAAAGGTTAACCTAAAACCATTATCAGTATTTACTGACAACCATGAAACTCAAGCTCTTGGTAAAATTCTCAGGGTCAACTTCCAGGAGCATGAGGAAGAAGCATCGGAATTACTGATGCAAATAGATAGCTGCAGACAGGCAAGGCTTATGGAGACTAGGCATCTTTGAAGAGGCCTAGTTACAAAGGGACACAGGAACTCAAGGGGCTCACCTCTGTTGATGTTAAGATCAAAAGTGATGGGAAGAGAGTCCCGGGAAAAGATGGCAACCTTTTCCAATGGAACTCAAATTGGTGACGTGGAATGTAAGGGGATTAAACAATAGGGTTAGAAGAAGAATTCTGAAGAGCCTTATGTACAACTGAAAGGCTGATATCATATCTTCAGGAGTCTAAGTTGGAGGGGGATGCCAAAGGGATTGTCAAAGAGTTACGGGGAGGGAGATGGGTGAAATTTTGCCTGCCTAGAAGCAAGTGGCACCAGAGGGAGAATTCTGATGTTGTGGGATGATATAGCATGGAGAGGGGAGACTTTGGAAATTGGATTCTATACTCTTACTTGCAAGTTTGTCGCACGTCTTCAAGATTTTGAGTGCCACATAACTGGTGTATATGCCCCAAATTGTAATCTGGAAAGGGAAAATCTGTGGGAGGAAATAGGAGTTGTTAGGGAACTGTTGGAAGGGCCATGGGCTGTTTGTGGAGATTTTAATGTGACAAAGTTTCCTTCTGAGCAATGAAATTGCAAGAGAACTCCAGCTATGGGGGAATATTCTGATTTTGTAGAAGGTTCTTAGTCAACTGGCTAATCTGGATGTTGTAAGGCTCTTCTGATGGAATATGGAGAAAACATCAAAAATGAAGAAATTTCACAGACAGACCCAGAGTCTTATGGTCTCAAGGAGGGGACAAGAATACCAACTTCTTTCGTAAAGTGGCAAATGCTCATAAGAAAAATAGTAATATAGACCAACTAGTAATTCAAGATGAACAAGTGGAAGATCCAGTTGGAATTAGGGGGGGAATAATTGATTTTTATAGAAAGCTTTACTCTGAGACTCGGGACTGGAGACCATCATGCAATTTTATCATTTGCCCAGTCATCACTGAAGTTGAAAAAGAAGCTCTACAAAGGGATTTTGATGAACAAGAGGTGTATACAGGTCTAAATGGCTACACAATGAGTTTTTTCATCAAATGTTGGGAAGTACTGAAGCAGGAAAACATGGATACTTTCAAGAAAAAAATCAACACACCTTACATAGCTTTGATTCCTAAGAAGACAGGAGCCAAGGATTTGAGAGAACTTAAACCTATAAGCCTTATAAGAAGTAAGTGCAAGCTACTACCAAAGGTTCTTACAGAGACGTTGAAAAGCGTCATTCATAAGCTGGTGGATGTTCAACATATGCCTTTCATTATAGAAAGACAAATAATGGATGTCCTAATTGCCAATGAAGTAGCTGATTCCAAAAGCTGGACACTGAAAAGGTCTATGATCATGTCAATTGGGAATCCGTACTGAAGATGCTCTCATGCATGAGTTTTGGAGGAAAATGGATTAACTGGATACTGTATTTCAACACTCAAATTCTCAATCCTTATCTATGGTTCTCCCGAAGGTGTTTTCCTTGGACAGCGGCAATGCAGTACAAAAGATCATATTGAATTGCATTAGAATTTTTTGTTTCTGGTGCAAATAGTTATATCAGATTATTTTAATGACCACTGGTGTCCAGGCCAACTTTTGGCTCGACTAATTCCACGGGATATTTGCCACCTCCCAGCAACATGTACCGGGTAACTCAGTCCACCAAGGCTAGGACAGATGAGAAGAATCACCTAGTATTTTTTGTCTCTGCTAGAATTTGAATCTAAGACCTCATGGCTCTCAACCACTGGGCCACACCCTTGGGTGCCAGTTTTATCAGATTTAGCTTTTCTTTTTGTGGCAAAAGATGAAATAGCCAATCTCATCAATGAAGTCAGGATTAAACTTCTGCCTGCTGAAACATGCTTAAGCTTTTCTTTTCCTTGTTCCTTTTTTGCACTCTCGCTGTCAAAATCATTGCTATAGACGATATGATTCCGGAAAGATTTCTGCCTGCTGAAATGTTCATCTTGACTTAACCTTTATCGGAAGAGTAGAACTATACGCATATCGCTAGTCCAAACCAAAACAGGATTTACAGAACAGTCTTAAATATTTTCTTTCATAATTACAGTTGAGAAATACCAAGAACATGTTCTGATGATTTCGCAGGAACTCATCTTAGTTCCATCATCAACTAATAAACATGTTCCAGCTAGTAATAAGGCAATTCTTTTCACGTTCATGCAAAAAAGCAGGGCAGAAATCAAGAGCAAAAATGAAAAATAAAAGCTAATAAGAGACGGAAAAATGACTGAACTTTAACAATGACATTTGGTAACAATCTAACTAACCGATGAACAGCAACTTCAAGACATTTTACACAAAAAACAAAGGCGTTAGAGAATCCTTTGTCACCACACTGTAGACATATTATCACCTGCACAACATGGCGAAATAATAATTAAAAATGCAGCCATATGCAAAACAATATACAAATAATGCCAAGTTTGTGTTATGTTGGATTTTATGCAATTATAAACAGGTTAATGCCATTTGAGTAAAAGAATACATACACAATGATACCACATCTACACATGAAATTTGCCCAAATAATTTCACAATCCACAAACTATAACAAACAAAGTTAAAACTGATAGCTCCGTCGTAACAAAGAGAACATGGCGAAACAACAAATCCACAAGTAAAAAGTTCTTTCAGAGCTGTGCTGTCAATGGAGACTGAATAGATACAAATTTATCCTCTCTATGGTGGACCTTGTGGTATACTTTAAATACATCCATGAACGCTAAAAAAAGGTGATCAATAAATATACCCACCATATTTCACCCAAAAGTGTGGCCCAGTGATCAATAAAATGGATTAAGAACTACGAGGTCTAACGTTCAAATCCCAACGGATACAAAAACACCCAGGTGATTTCTTCTCATCTGCCCAAGCCTTGGTGGGGATAGTTACTCAGTACTTGTGTTGGTAGAGATAGCAAGCATGGGCAGAGCTAGGGTACCGTGATCCAAATCTCCTTAATGAAAGAAAATTACTCTATATATACTTTTATGTGTTTACCCTAGCAAGCATGGGCAGAGCTACAATATCGTAAAAGGACCTCTTTTTATTTTTTTTTATGACAGGGGGAAACCCGCAACCACTATCCTTTGGGTGCGCAGGGGTTTTACCCCTGCTCCTATGCAATAGCTCGCAAACCACACAGAAAAAGTAACCCGCACTAGGCAACCCCAGCGCGAGCTCAACCCAAAAGGCAAACCTCTTGCTTTCACTGGCAAGGGATTTCGAACTTGTGACCTCCAACATGGAAGTCCCAAGCCCAAACCACTAACCACTGGGCCACCCCAAGGTGACATATCCGTAGGACTTCTTCCTATGACTACTTCATTATACTTTGAATCTTGATAATCCTCGCTACGCCATTGGTAGCAAGAACTCCTGAAATCAATCTAGGTAATCTCACAAGTGGAGTCTGAGAAGGGAGGTGCCCCCACCCATTAAAGGTAGAGAGGTTATTTCCGAACACCATGATTCTAAAACAAGTAAAAGATCTATCCACCATATTGGGATTGAGAACTATGAGTCTAATGTTCAAACCCCAAGGAATACAAAAACACCACATGATTTCTTCTCATCCGCCCCGTCCTTGGCAGGGATAGTTACCGATACTTGTGTTGGTGGTAGAGAAGGCATAGGCAGAGGTAAGGTACCGCAATCCAAATCTTCTTCATCAAAGAAAATTACATCATATATACATTATCAAAATTATCTTTTATGTGTATATACTAGATATTAAATCTCCTTACGGCTTCTTCCTATGATTACTTCATCATATTTTGAATCTTGAAAATCCTTGCTACACCACCGGTAGCAGCTACCCCCTGAAATTAGTCTAGGTGTGTACAAGTTGGCCTAAACTTCAACAACAAACAACAACATACACCAGTGCAATCCCAAAAGTGAGCTCTGGGAATGATGGTGCCCCTACCCATTAAAGGTAGAGGTTAATTCCGAACAACATGGTTCTAGAACAAATACTCCTTCTGTCCCAATTATATGACTCACTTTCCTTTTTAGTCAATCACAAAAAATTGACATAATTCTGTATTTACTAACAATTTAACTTTGAAATGCTCATCTTACCATTAATAAAATGATTTATAGTCACACAAACATCTATGACTTATTTTAGACCACAAATTTCATAATTCTTTCTTTCTTAAACTCCGTACTAAGTCAAATTAAGTGCGGAATACAGGGAGTAAAAGATATATCCACCATATTGGGATTGAGAACTATGGGGTCTAAGTCTAACGTTCAAGCCCCAACAGATACAAAAACACCATGTGATTTCTTCTCATTTGCTCAAGCCTTGGAGGAGATAGTTACTCAAAACTTGTGTTGGTGGTAGAGATAGCAGGCACGGGCACCGCAATCCAAATCCCCTTCATCAAAGAAAATTACACCATATATACACCATCAAAAGTATCTTTGTCTCCAGGTGTACACAAGCTAACTCGAACAACACATTTCTAAAATAAGAAATACTACTACATTGAAAAAACACAATGACAGTCAACAGAGACAATTATAACTTGTGATAAATCAAAAAAAAAATCAATGAGAATTAATACTAAGGCGAACAGGAGGAATGAGAAAACACATATGAACATACCATGGCGGAAACAGAAAATGTGAGGACCCAGAAACAACTGCATGAAAATTGAGAAAAAATCAGAACATTATGCACCTCGCAGCTGTATATATTAATGTATATTAGAATATGGTAACAATTTTTTGGAATGAAAAATCAATTTCATCGTTCTTCTGCTAAACCCCTAAAAGTGGCATTGGAAGCAGGGTGACAAAAGGGTGAATTAGGACAATTTTGGACAATAGTTTTATAGGGGTTTTAATATATATTTGATCTAGGGATGGGTGATGCTATTATGTTTGGGTTTTCCAAATTTCGGGTTTGGTAAATTGGTAGTTAGAAGTAGACATTCCTTTGATCCATTTTATATGACTTACTTTACTTTTTAGTTAGTCCAAAAAATAATGACACATTTATATATGAGTATATGACATAATACATAAATATGTTCTTTAACTTATCTCATTTCACATTTATATCGTTCAACTTTGGGTGTGTACAAGTAAACATTTAAACTTGTATAAAATTAAATAAATAAACACATGGGTCCTACATGACATAATACACGTACGACTCTACGTATGACACAAATTGTCATGTAGGATGCCACGTAGGACGTGTGTGTTTATTTAATATGTCTTTCCTATATTAAATAACAATTTAACTTTAAAATGTCCATTTTACCCTTAATGAAATGATTTATAGCTACACAAATTTCTATCATTCATTTTAGACCACAAGTTTTAAAAGTTTTCATTTCTTTCTTTAACTCCATGCGAGTCAAACTACTCACATAAAATGGGACGGAGGGAGTATCAAATAACAATTTTTTTAAATTTTTGTTCGGTAATTTGGTAAACGGTAAATTAAATTTTGATTTGATATAGTATTCGCTAATACCGTATTGAAGTCATAACCGATTGTATTACAAAGTTAATACTAGTTCTCCAATCATTTCTATTTTTTTTTTAATGTGGAGACACGATATAATAGAGAATAAACAAGTAAGAAAACATAAGAAAAAAATAAAAAAAATATACAACTAAAAGACATATGTGTTTGGATTGTTTATGCTTATTCTTTAACTTTCTCTTTGGACTTAAACTAATTAGTAATTGATATGTTGATATATGACTTTCATTAAGTAAATAATTTGGTATTCGGGAAATATCGAATACCATTTGGTACTAATGTCTCATACCAAACCCAAACCCGAATGTCATAATTCTAAATCTCACGAATACCATAATTCTAAAATTTTACTCCGAATACCATACTAAATTATCAAAAATTTCAATTCGATTCGATAATTCAATTTTCGATATTTTATATTCAACTCTAATTTGATCCCTCAAAATAATTACCTAATTAAATATGAAAATGAAATATCAATTACTCCCTCCGTTTCACAAAGAGTGACCTGATTTGACTTGGCACAAAGTTTTAGAAATTAAAGAAGACTTTTGAATCTTGTGGTCCTAAATTAAAGTTATGTCAAATGTACTAAATTGCCCTTCAATCTTGTGGCTTTAAACATGCCACGTGGAAAGCTGAAATTAAAATGTTACCAAAACAGGAAAGAGGTCATTCTTTTTGAAACAGACTAAAAAGTAAAGGAGGTCATTCTTTTTGAAACGGAGGGAGTACTATTCCATCTCAAAATAAGTGTTATTTCACCAACAAAGAAGAATTTATTTTGTCCAAAATAAGTATCATCTTAAAAATTCAAAATATTATTAAATAAACTAATTTAGTAAATTATACATATATTTATTAATAAACATAATTTTTCCTAGAATAACACTTATTTTTAGACCGATAGAATATTTGTATTTATTTTGGTTAGCAACTATCTATATCAATTTTTCGAAAAAAATACCCCCTTTTATCGACGCAATGAATTCTTAAGGGTATTCTAGGGAGTAAAAAAATAAAAGAGGAAGTTGACCTAATAATATATAGAGATGATAATAAAGTGAATGGTAAAAACACATCCAAAAGGTCTCAATACTCAAGCTATCATGTCTGTATACGTAAACTAACATCAGATGTTTCTCGAAACACATATGAATTATTAGTTGTTCCATTGTTGAGGTAGGAAAAATAAACAATTGATTGTTCATGTGTGTTTTAATAAATATTTTGTGATAGTTTAATTAAGAAACTTACACGGTTAATAGTTCATATATGAAATTAAAAAAAAAACTAAAATAGTACTATAGGTGTGTTTTTTATCCTTTAACTCATAAATAACACTACAAGTCCCTATATTATTGCTAAATATTAATGTGATACATAATTGAACATATTTAACTTTGAATTAATTAAATCTACTTTTTTCATCCTTTAATCTTTCAAAATTTTCAAGTATGTCACGTTAGAAATTCCTTTTTTTTTGCATTGAAAAGCTTTTATAAAATTAAGGGATAAGGTACAAGTACTCCCTAGACTATGACCGAAATTCCAGAGACACACCTTAACTAAACTAAGGTCCTATTACCCTTGAACACATTTTTGTAATTTTGTTCACCTTTTTGGCTTACGTGACATCCAAATTGTCACGCCCCGAGCCTACACCCCGGACGTGGCTGTCACTTGAGAACTATTGCTGGCCCCAAGCGAACCCTTGGCCTGACTTACTTACTCAGCGGAAGACTCTAGGCATTGTTACAATGATCAAATGCACTTACTCAATTGTTAATAAAATAACTTAGAATGTTTAAAAGTCAACATTCAACTTGGCCAAAATGACAACTCAAGTCTTAACATATGAAATGAAAATGTAAAGACAATTGAACTACTAACTGTCTATAAAGCCTCTAAAACAAAGAGGGATGTCGGGACAAGACCCCCAATCATCCTAACAATGAAATAATGATAGCAAAGTAAAGGAGTCCTTCGGTGCAAAGTGGCTCACCAACAGACTCTGAACTGCTCACTGGATCAACGATGCGCTGGATGCCGATCCTAGTTACCTGTGTCTGCATCATAATAAGATGCAGGCCAACTGGCATCCGTACATAGAATGTATGAGTGTGCGAGTTGGAATGCTAAAACAAGACATAGGCTGGAAAGAAATCTGAAGAACTTACCTGGCTCAACTCAACTCAACATAACTGAACTCATTTCAATATAAAACAGTTTAAAACAAGTGCAATATAAAGAAAAGTTGTTTAAAACATGATATCAACTCTGTGTGTATGCAAAGATACATATAACTTTGAGATGTATGTAAAAATACAACTAAATTGTGTATTTAAGAATACAATTACTTATGTGGGAGTTTCTCTAACCGACAACCATCACTTAAGAGCTATAGCGATGATACAACGTTTTGCCTCACGCTACTAGGGTCGTCCTATACCTTGCCGGGGGTATAGAACCTGAACTACTAAGTGGATCCACTAGTCTATTCTAAAAAGCACTAAATGAATCATCTAAAAAGTATGACCCTTTTCTACCCATGATGGCTACATGGTTTATGGGGGCTGTGAGTTGTCTGAACTCTCCCCCATATCGGTGCTCAATACTACTCCCAAAAATATAATATTATTAGCTTTTATGTTTAAATACATACTTATTTCTGTGATTTGAGATTAGTGCTCAAAAACTTAGCTCAAAGGCTATCTTGGAAATCAAAGTTTCCTCTCTTGCTTCATTTAGAAAGCGATTACTCTTTTCTGAAAACTAGCCCGAAGGCCCTTTGAAAATCGAGGTTTCCTTTCTTGTTTAAATGTGAAAACATTCTAAACCCTTTAGGAATACATAGTCCCCATATAATTTTGAAGAAATGAACTTCAACTTTACACTTTACTTAACTCAAACTTAAGTTTTTAAACAAAGTTAAAACGTTTGTAAAAGACTTTTGGAAAACTTTATGAACTTCTCTTAACTTGACTCTTGACTGCTCTTGACTTGACTTTTAACTTTCCTTGAATTGAATTTATGGATTCAAGGATCGTGATTTGTGATAGGAAAAATCTCATGATGTTTAGGAATGTTTTTAGATAGCTAAACATGAGAAAAGATCAAAAATCAATATCTGAGGGTGTGTCCGCGACGCGGAGTAGCATTTAAATTTTTGGTTTGGAAGCAACCTTTGAGACAGAACGGTCCGTGACCGCTCCGCGACGCGAAACGACTTTTCCCAAAACTGGGGACTAGCTCTGCGACGCGGAGGCACCTCCAAATTTCGACCGACGAAATTTCTTCTTCGTTTTCCAGCTCTAAACCCTCTAAACTCCATGAGTTCTTTCCCCAAACACTTAGAATCGACTATATGTTCAAAGTACATCAGATTCTACCCAAAATCAAACCTAAAATCATGTATTCGGATCAAACAACTCCTCAACAATTTCAACAAATCAAGAATTTAATAGAACTTCAACAAACCCATCAAGAACTCAATTTCTAAGCTTTCAAGAACTTAAATTCGCTGAAATAAATCATGATTGGCACGTGGGTGAACTAACCCAACGCTATGTGATCTCACATATCTTGTAGGGATCACCCCCGATGAAATCCACAAGCTAAACTCGACGATCTTGACGATTTCGTTGCTTCTCCTTCTCTTTTCTCCTCTTCTCTAAAACCCTAACTCTTTCCCAAAAGCGTAAAACTGACCAAGTTCAGTTTAGAACCTTAATTAATTCACTAAGATGAATTTAATTAATTGGATAAGGAAAGACTGAATTACCCTTCAAAAATTCGGATTGGACATTTCCTTATTCCAACAGCCCAACTTCCAAAGGGCATAACTCACTCATACGAACTCAGAATCGCGCAAACTCAAAGGCGTTGGAAAGATCATTCCAAGAGATTTCCTACCATATCTGGAAGTGATCCTAACTCATCCTTAGCTAGAAGTTATGGCCGTTTGAAGTTGACCAAAAATTCACTTTTTCCTAACTTGAGTAAATTTCCAGATTTTCCTTCTTTCCAAAAATGACTATTTCCAATTATTGGCTTCTTCCTATTTATTTCAAATTGTGAGATGTTACACAAATATCTCCCACACGCCTCAACTGCGTGGAGTCACGAAATGTGTCATGTAAGCCAAAAGGTGTACAAAATTACAAAAAAAGTGTGAGGGGGTAATAGGACCTTAGTTTAGTTAAAATGTGTTTCTTCGATCATAGTCTAGGAGATATTTGTGTCTTATCCCTAAAATTAAACAAATGTGCAAATTAAAATTAGTAGTACTGAATGTCTGAATGATATGCATATCGTCAATGAATTAACAATTTGTTCTAAATAAGTATTATGTTGTTGTTATTGTCGTCTTACCCTCTCCAAATTCCACTTGTGCGATCAAAATCAAGTATAATTACTATGTTGTTGTTGTCGTCGTCTTGTGACTTTTATTTATCAGCAAAATCTAGGGAAGATTTTCGCTTGAATTTGAACTTTATGCGGTCATTTGTTATGGCTGAAAACACGAAGAAACACTTTTGAAATCTTGATCAAACACAAATGATTGCTCTAGTATTAACAAAAGCACTTTTCAAATTAAGTAGCCAATTAACACACGTCTTAATTAATCAACAGTTAATTGTGATGAGTCATTAACAATAATAAGAATACCATATTGTGAAATGTGAATGTACTACCAAAACTACCTTGTATAGCTAAACAGATGATATATTACATATGGTAACATTTCACATAACATCATTGATGGAAAACAAATTGTTCACATTTGTTGAAAATCGAGAAATCTTCGAGAGCCAGAAATACTAAGATCCGAAACATAGTGAATAACACGAAACTTTTGTCCATCGCAAAGTTTTATTTCAGTCAAATAGTAGATAAAGAAGCTGATATTGATTCCCCTGTCCTTTTGGCTAACTCTAATACAACCCAACTTTAATCCCGACTACAATCATATATAGTCATCCAACCTAGCAATTGTTTTTCTGATCCTTTTGCCTCTTCCCAACTCGTTCGTCATAACTTGTGCATCGTCCTTAGTAGGGGCCCTATCTTTCACAGCATCTCTGGTAGCCAAAACATTGTCAGGAGTCAAATGGCTCAAACCACCTAGAAATTTTAGTAATCTCAATAGTGATGGAAGTTGCGTTCAAGGAAGCTGTGGTGGAGGAGGTCTAATAAGAGACAACCAAGGCAACATGATGTTTGCTTACTCTTTAGGTCTAGGCCAAGGTACTAGCAACATGGTTGAAGCCCGTGCACTACTTTATAGTCTTAAATGGTGTGTTAGTAGAGGTTACAATAGGGTTTGGGGAGAAATGGATTCCCTACTCTTAGTTAAATGCATAAACGGAGAATGGAAAACGCCTTGGAGATAGGATAAATTGATTCAAGAAGCACAACAAATAGTTGAATCTCATGAATTTATCATCAATTATTGCTTGCTGATATATTATCATTCAGAAGTTATAGTGTTGATGAAATACATGATTTCAACTCTTTCTCTGATCTCCCGACCCGAGGGAAGTTAGGGGATTAATTAACACAGATAGATGGGAGCTCCCATCCTTCAGAATGCAGCAAGTTAAACCTTCTAATTCTATTTACTAACCCCCCAAATCCTCTTTGTCAAGGAGTAAGTTAGTAGAGTAATCGCTAGCTTAGACTCCCCCTTTTTTTTGGTGTTAACTTGTAGAGTTTATCTAACTCTATTTCTTCCCCAAGATCTTGTATTAAGTTTGGTTTACCAAACTTCAAAATGTAACTCTTTCATATCAATGATCACTGGAGGCAGTTAAAGAAAAAATAATCATCTTCATCAAAAAAATTATACTATATATTGTAGCTAGAGTACCACATATTCTCAAAGTTTTGTTATTTTCTTAAAAAATGATTGATGTAATTATAATTAAAAATTATAGACAATTAAATTTGCAATTATGTTTCACTTCTTAATTTGTCTAATTCACTTCAATCTGAATCAATCATGTTTTAACATTAGCTTTGTAAAATTGTCTTCATTTTTTTGAGGTGTCTTCTTAGACATTTCAACCTCAAACTAATTAAATTATCAAATAATTAAATTTCAAAAGACATTGTCTTAACTTTAGACGTTTTTTTAAAGTGTAACACTGACTACAATATTGATGATTTAAACCTATTTTTGTAATTAAAAACAATACAAAATATTGTACAAGTAAAAATGATACTCTAATTAGTATACTCAATGAAATGAAGTTTAATTCTATTTTTAAATATTTCTACTACTAGAATAATTATGATGATTTGTGCAACAATTGACTCAATTGAAAATGTTTTTCAAACTATAATCCGTACGAATTCACTTAAGATATAAGCGTTTGTGGTGTTGTAAGACACAGTAATTATATATGTCAATTCGTGTCTTACGAATTATTACACAAAATATTATATCACTAATTGAATTTTTTTTTTATCAAATTATAATTAACCTCATATATTTTAATTTATGAAAATAAAATATATAAGAAAAAACATTAAATAAAATAAGATCTCCCTTTTCAAAATTTTATTGGAATTATTACTCTGTAAAGAAAACACAACAAATTTATAACAATCAAAGAGTGTAAAAATTATTCTAACTCAAACCAGACAAATGAGGAAATTCGGAGAGATATACCATGGTGAGCAATCAAAACCAATTGAAGATTGATGAAAATTTCAGTACTAGATTAGAATCTGGTAAGCTGGTATGGAGTGATAGAAGCCTTTTCTTTTTTTGATAACTCAAGAAGTTCTAGCTTGACGTTGAAGCTAGGCGATGAAAATTAGGGAAACTTTGTAGTTTATATATATATATATATTAAAAGTGTATTTTAAAGGTATATATGTGTCCACGTGGACATCATAAATATTGCATCATTATAAATAGTAATGTGTCCACGTGGACACATATATACCTTTAAAATACACTATTAAATAGCGCAGGGGGTAAAAGGTCCTCCAAAAAGTTTGATATCGTAACAACAATTTCGGCCAAAGTTGGAGTATTTTTAGCCCCTTTTTCTTATATATATTACTATATAAGAAATGTCAATGCAACTATGATTGTAACTATCTTGTTAGCTTTCAACCAAAAGCTAACAAGATTTTTAGTGACATATTTATTATTTAGTTAAATAAATATGTCATTGTATGAGCTATTTATTACTCATTAGGTAGTAGTGACTGAAAGAGCTGATGCGGCATGATCGCGATTATAAGCGTCCTATTTAGTTTAGGGATTTAGGGACTAGGCCTGTTGAGGAACTGAATATATAGAAGAGTCATGGGAAGGATGACCAATGACATTTTAGTAATTTTAACATCATTTAAGAGCAAAACTATAATTATCTGCTTAATGGTCAAAATAAAAATCCAGAAGAATCCATACATGTCTAAATTTTGTTATGGGCCCGAGATTATTGTAATTTAGTTAAAATGAAGAGTTCTTATAAGTTAACTTCTTACCAACAATAACAAATGCTAAGCTTGTTTTGACATGTTTTAGAAAGAAACTTTTGAACTAATTAAAATAAAATGTGTTTGAATAGTTAATATTTTGTTCCTAAAAATACTTTAAAGGATTACTGCGTAAACATATTTTTAATATTATGTTACATAATATGACCACTAAATTCGTATCTTGATTATTAAAATAGTCTTTAAAATGACGTATCAATATATTTTAATTAATTTGAAGAAAATATCAAATTTCGTGACTAAAAAAGAATGAACAATGTCTGACTATCAAGAAATTAATAATTTGATAATGTATTCATTGAAAGATTAAAAATATAAAATTTTCATTTCTATATAGGATATTTTCTTAATATCAAATATGATAAACTATTTAAAAGAGAAAATTTGACAAGGAAAAAGTTCAACATTCAAATTCTAAGGAATATTAAAATATAAACTAAAGAAAAATGAGTAGTTAAAAAATAAAGAAGAACAACAAAAGAAAATATCAATAGAAAAGAACTTTGTTGAGAAATATAGAGGAAGAAAAAAACTAAAAAAACAAATAAATTAGGGAAAAACAACCTGAAAAAAAGAAGTATATTTGTTATTTTGTGAGGGTAAAATTTAGAGTTTTCTTTTACGACATGATATTAAGAGTGTAGTATCAAAAGAAATTATTAATGTAATTTAGAATATAACATTACGATAATTGTTATTGTATATATAAATAAAGTTTCTTTCATGATTGTTTTTATTGTTGTGGAGTTAGAAATAAATTATACTTTCAATATTTAAAATATAACATTACGATAATTGTTATTGTTTATAGAAATAAAGTTGCTTTCATGATTGTTTTTATTGTTGTGAAGTTAGAAATCAATTTTTTATTAGTACTTTCAATATTAAAATCAAAATAAATAGAAGTATTTCTATTTATCGGAGACAATAGTAAAATGTATCACAAATTCATAGACAAAGCAAACTACAAACACAATATATACTTAAGTTGAAGCACTAGAGATCTGAAAGACTTTGAATCGATCTTTAACAATTGGTTAATCGATGATTAGTATTTTATCAGATGTAAAACTTATGGTGCAAATATTACAAAACGAAGATAATAACATTGTGGAAAATAGATACCACTTACGAAAAAATATGAAAATCGATGATTTTTTTCAAAGATATCAACATTTTATATATTCATCGAACACGAAATGTTTTAACTCATAATCTAACGTAATTCTCTATTTCATTGTTGCATAGAACTTTTTAGAATTCAACTTTCTCAATTTGGGTTTTAAACGACACATTTATGCCGTATGAACATTTGAAATAGATTATTAAGTAATATATTGAAGTTGTTTACTGAAGAAAAAAATAGTATAAAATATAGAAATCTCATATCTTTGGAGGCTAATTACATCATATCCCGAAAGTTTGCTCAATTACAAAAAATTCAAATTTTTCATTGTTCTCGAATACATTTATTGGTTGTCCGATACAATCCAACATGATAAGAATGTATCCGAGAGGGGCTAGATGTATCCGAGAGGGAATTATGATATCTTAAGTTGTGAATTTATGTAATTTTTCCAACAAAATATGTGAAATTATATTGGGCCCATATCACGGACATTAAATTATCTAGTGTGTATATATATGATGCGTTGGTCAAACTTATTTTTTTTAAGCTAGTAGCCATAAATGTTTTTCACTTGAAAGAAAATATTCATTTCATCTGGCTATTCACCATTAAGGCTAATATCTTGAAACAATCTAATAATTTTTTTTTGGAAAAAAGATAATTTTATTTAATAAAATAAAGACTTAATTTACAATCGAAATCAAAAGGCTATATTTATTAAAAACTTTACTCCATTTTTATATTTTACCAAAATAGTCAATACGAAGTCTTATAAGAAATTAATAACTTATAATTGCAAGTTTATCTAATTTCCCCATTTATTTTCACTTAAAAGAAAATGCCCCCTTCATCTGGCTATCCACCATTAAGGCTGATATCTTGAAGTAATTTAATATTTTTTGAAAAAAATATAATTATTTTTAATAAAATGACTTTTTAATTGACAACCGAAATCAAAAAGCTATATTTATTTAAATATAATTCAACTTTTATATTTCACCAATATCTCAATATGAAGGAATATATTTGATCTTTATTGACGCAAGTTCATATACTGATTAAGACATATTTTTGTATAGAAGTAATTAATTCTTCCTCTAGTTAAGAAACTTACATGCTTAATAGTTCATATGTGAAATTAAAAAAAAAACTAAAATATTATAGGTGTGTTTTTTATCCTTTAACTCATAAATAACACTACTAGTCCCAGGATTATTGCTAAATATTAATCTTACTGTGTGATACATGATTGAACATATTTAACTTTGAATTAATTAAATCTTTTTTTTTTTCATCCTTTAATCTTTCAAAATTTTCAAGTATGTCATGTTAGAAATTCATTTTCTTTTTTTGCAATGAAAAACTTTTATAAAATTAAACCAAAATGTGCAAATTAAAATTAGTAGTACCGAATGATATGCATATCGTCAATAAATTTTACAATATGTTTTAAATTAAGAATTATGTTGTTGATGTCGTCTTACCCTCTCCAAATTCCACTTGTGTGATCAAAATCAAGTATAATTACAATGTTGTTGTTGTCGTCTTGTGACTTTGATTTACTCAGCAAAATCTAGGAAAAGTTTTCGCTTGGATTTGAAATTTATGCAATCGTTTGTTATGGCTACTAATTGAAAACACGTAGAAACACTTTTGGAATCTTGATCAAATACAAATGGTTGCTCTAGTATTGACAAAAGCACTTTTCAAATTAAGTAGCCAATTAACACACTTCTTAATTAATCGACAGTTAATTGTGATGAGTCATTAACAATAATAAGAATACCATACTGTGAAATGTGAATGTGTACTGCCTGCTGCCTACTACCAAAACTACCTTGTATAGCTAAACAGATGATATATTACATATGGTAACATTCCACAGAACATCATTGAAGAAAAAATAAAACTGTTTATATTTGTTGAAAATCGAGAAATAATCGAGAGCTAGTAATACTAGGATCCGAAACATAGTAAATAATGTGAAACTTTTGTCCATCGCAAAGTTTAATTTCAGTCAAATGGTAGAAAAAGAAGTTGATATTGATTCCCCTGTCCTTTTGGCTAACTCTAATACTCTCTCCGTCCACAATTGTTTGTCAGGGTAAGGTCATGCACACCCCTCAAGGAAAATTTAATACAATATGTAATTTGACTAATATAATTTTACTATACCAAGAATACCAAAAGTCCACATAACTTTTCAATTGAACTACACTGTCATTAAGGGCAGAATTGGAAAAAAGTGACTAAGTATTTCTTGATTGTTTAAATTGACAATTAATCTTGGACATCTATTTTTAGTATACCTGCCAAACAATTGTGGACGGAGGGAGTATAAGTTACAGCCCAAACTTTAATCCCTGACTACAAACATAGTCATCCAACCTAGCAATTGTTTTTCTGATCCTTTTGCCTCTTCCCAAGTCGTTCGTCATAACTTGTGCATCGTTCTCAGTTGGGGCCCTAATATCATTCACAGCATCTCTGACAGCCAAAACATTGTCAGGAGTTTGTACTATCCTAGATTGAATTCTTCTTGGTACCACTGTTGCTCGGAAAAGGCCCCATAAGTAGCATTTCCGTTGGTATCCTGCCAACCAGTTTCTCAAATAAGTTAACAATGAACATGAAATAACAACATTTAATGAAAGCACGAAATAAGTAAAAATTACTTACTCCAGTGACGCAGGGGAAGTTCTGTAGATGTGAAAACCAGTAGCTCCCCATATGGTGTTAATGCTCGAAGAGCATGTTCTCCACCAATCATATCTTGAACCATACTATCAAATTTGTCCTGGTGCCTGTACGGAGAAAATGAAAATGACAACAAAGTGAATTTGATGAAAAGAACTAAGCATAAATGGTGAACATATAAAGTACTTACCTTGCCTCCGAGGGGAAGAAAAATAATTCAATGTCATCGACATTAGCCTCTGGTGTGTTGAAATATTTAGACCATAAATCGTCTTTTGAAACCATTTCAAAGTGAAGATGAAGTTGAAGTAACTTTGCTTTTTCAGCAACACTTTGACTTGCTTTGTCGGAGAGGTGAGCAACAACTCCGTCAAGGTTATACTTGTTGTTCCAAATGTTATAGCAACCCCTGCAAGAAAACATATATTTTTATTCAGAATATATGTATACAACAGGTCCATATTGATAAATTCCGAATAATCTGTGAGATATGTACTCACCTCCAAATAGGATCATCAACAGGTTGTGCAGCATGACTATGCTCTACCAAATCAGTTCCAGGTGGGACAGCATCAGAATTCGTCGTTCTAGTGATTTCATTCTCCTTGCAATCATCGCACAGCCAAGGGACGAATTCAGTGAAGGTGATTTTGTCAAGGCAGTAGCTGAAAATATTTAAAACACACAAGATTATTAAACTATGTAAAAGTTGACCTAAAACCATCAGTTCAACGACACAAGTTTTGAGTAATCAGGCCCACAATGACTATTACAACAATGGTTTTCCTTAAACAAGATCATCAAGTCCATAGAATCTTAACGTAACGAGCACTATATACCCAGTAGCATGCCTTTGATTCAACTTTTTAGACAGTGAAAAACATATCTAATAAGGAAACTATAACAACAACAAATTTAAAGTTCTGATCTTGCATGAGAACGACACAAATAGCCTTCCCCAATGCATGAAACTCAACCTCAAATGTCTTGTCATAATTTGCAAGTTGCAATAAATGAGACTTATCTTACTTTACCCCGCCACAAATCCATTATCCTTTTTAATCATATCGGATAAAAGGGAAGCTACTATAAACTAAAAACAGTTTGTATAACATAAAGTAGACGATCATTTAAGGAATGTCCAATGCAAGAATATCATCAAAATAAACAAGAACAAACTTGCCAAAAAAAAAAAAACTCTCAATACATGATTCTTAAACAAATGAAGGGACATTTGTTACAACAAATAAGCAATCACAAATCATTCATATAAGCCATACTTTGTTTTAAATGTGGCCTTTCATTCAATATCCGGATTCATTTGGATTTGGTGATAAGCAGAAAAAGAAACAAAGTTCATATTTCTTTAAGCGGGAAGAACAATCATCGCACACCCAACCATAAACACAACTTAAATTGTGAATCCATTGAGTTATTAATTAACTTCTAGTGTTTTCCAAACCTCTAAATCAGTCTAAATCATCATAATCGGACTTAGAAAGCTACAAACGATCTACTGATAGCCTAGAAAGCAACATAATTTACTAGATTTCAACAAGATTATCAAGTCAATAGAATCTTAGCTAATACATTAGAGACTCGATATCACTCGTATATAAATCCTTTATATCTTCAAAACCTTCCAACTTAGCACTCAACATGTTTCCTAAAAAGCATACGAATAACCACATTATCGTTTCCTTGTATGTAATTCTACCAAGTAGCATGCCTTGGATTCAACTTGCCTTGTCTTTTCAAGTAAATTAAGGCTTTGATGATCTTAACTAATGAAAAAAAATCAAAGGCAAATGGTAACATTGTCTATTAGCTAAAGCCCTGACAACAACATATGTGGTAGTGAAATCGCACTTCTGTGTACACAGACCTTACCTCTACCTCCATGAGGTAGAGAGACTATTTTTAGAGGACCCTCGGCTCAAGTATAACAAATCAAAGTAGATTCTACCTAACGTGTCTCAAATTTAAGCGTCGTTACAACTCTCACAATTACTTATGTTCTTTTCATATTTATGCAAAATTAGCATAGCAGAAATTTAACAATGACATTTAGTAACAATAAAGCTTACCGATGTACAACAAATTCAAGACAGTTTACACAATGAATAAGGGCATTCGAGAGTCCTTTGTCACCGCAGTTTAGACATATTTTCGAAGCCTGCACAACATCGAAAAATAATCATTAAAACTACAATCATATATATGCATAGCAATATAAAAATTATGCATAAGATCGATGTACTCTATATAACGGAAGTTATAGCAAGAAATTAAAGCATATGTCATAGTCTCCATTCTCCAATTTTAGAATATGTAATGAATTATCAATGTGTTGGTGGAGATAGCTAGAATATCACAATTTGAATAAAAAAAATTATACTATATATTGTAGCTAGAGTACCACATTCTCAAAGTTTTGTTATTTTCTTAAAGCACGATTGATGTAATTATTATAATTAAAAAATATTGACTATTACATTTGCAATTATGACTTCTTAATTTGTCTAATTCAGTTCAATTTGAATCAATCATGTTTAAACATTAGCTTTGTAAAATTGTCTTCAATTTTTTAGGGTGTCTTGTTAGACATGTCAAGCTCAAACTAATTAAATTTCAAAAGACATTGTCTTAACTTTATATGTTTTTTTAAATTATAACACTCACTACAATATTGATGATTTAAACCTATTTTTGTAACTAAAAGTAATACAAAATATTATACAAGTAAAAATGATACTCTAATTGGTATACTCAATCAAATGAAGTTTCAATTCTATTTTTAAAAATTTCTACTACTAGAATAATTCGGACTACTTGTGCAAGAATTGACTCAATTGAAAAAGTTTTCCAAACTATAATCCATACGAATTATTACAAAAAAATATTATATCGCTAATTGAAAAAAAATAATTATCAAATTATAATTAACTATCACGTATTTTAATAATTTATGTAAATAAAAGATATAACAAAAACCATCAAAAAAAAATTCCATTTCAAAGTTTTATTGGAACTCTTACCCGTGAAAGAAAACACAACAAACTTTTAACAATCAAAGAGTGTAAAAAATTATACTAAATCAAACCACACAAGTGAGGAAATCCGAAGAGACATACCATGGTGCAGAATCAAAACCAATCGGAGATTGATGGAAATTTTAGTACTAGATTAATCTGGTAAGCTGGTATGGAGTGAGAGAATTTTTTTTTTTTTTTTTATAATTCAAGAAATCCTAGCTTGATGTTGAAGCTAGGCGATGAAAATAAGGGAAACTTTATGGTTTGTATATATATGATGGGTTGGTCAAACTTATTTTTTTTAGCTAGTAGCCATAAGTGTTTTTCACTTGAAAGAAACTATCCATTTCATATGGCTATTCACATTAAGGCTAATATCTTGAAACAATCTATTTTATTTTATTTTGGAAAAAAGATAATTTTATTTAATAAAATAAAGACTTAATTGACTCTTTAATTGACCATCGAAATCAAAAGGCTATATTTATTAAAAACTTTATTCCATTTTTATATTTTACCAAAATAGTCAATACGAAGTCTTGTAAGAAATTAATAACTCATTATTGCAAGTTTATCTAATTTATACATTTATTTTCACTTAAAAGAAAATGTCCCCTTCATCTGGCTATCCACCATTATGGCTAATATCTTGAAGCAATTTAATATTTTTTTTGAAAAAAAAAGTAATTTTATTTAATAAAATAAAGAGTTAAATGACTTTTTAATTGACAACCGAAATAAAAAAGCTACATTTATTTAAAATATTGTTCTATTATATTTTACAAAAATATCTCAAAATTAAGGAATATATTTGATCTTTATTGACGCAATTTCATATACTAATTAAGACATAAAAGTAATACAAATTATTAAACAAGTGAAAATGATGCTCTAATCAGATGAAGTTTTGATTCTATTTTTAAATATTGATGATTTAGACCTAATTTTGTAATGAAAAGTAATACAAAATATTATACAAGTATCAGATGAAATCTTAATTCTATTTTTAAATATTTCTACTATTAGAATAATTTTAATAGATTGTGCAACAATTGACTCAATTGAAAAAAAAAATCAAAACTATAATCCATATGAATTTACTTAAGATATAAGTGTTTGTGTCAAGGAACGCACAATAATTTATATATGTCTATTCGTGTCTTACAAATTATTAAAAAGAATATGATATTGCTAATTGATTTTTTTTTTTATCAAATTATAATTGACTATCATCTATTTTAATAATTCATGAGAATAAAATATATATAAAAAGTTAAATAAAATAAGATCTCCTTTTTCAAAATTTTATTGGAACTCTAACAATCAAAGATTGTAAAAATTTATACTAAATCAAACAAGGCAAGTGAAGGCTAGGCTAAACCTCCCTCAAAGGGATTCCTGAGCGGAACTCTTTTTCAAAGAACTGGCGATATTCCCTTAACTGCAGATTCAATAGCACCGATTATGAACCCGGAAAGAGAAGAGCACCGTCTTTCAGATACAAGGAAGTTGGACTAGTTATTAGACCAACTATCTCACGCTCTCTCTCTCAAACCCAGCCAAAGGAGCACATCTAGTTGAAAGACTCTCATTCTTATTTAGAATGGGAAGATCTTTCAGTTCGTAAAAGCTTAAGCTTAAGTACTTGAAATGCTTTAAAAGTAGCAGGACTATAACAACACTCTGAAATTCTAAGAGACATATCATGATGAAAACAAAGATAATTGGAGATTGATGACAATTCAGAACTAGGTAACAATCTGGTAAGCGGGTATGAAACGATAGAAGTTTTTTTCTTTTTGACAATTCAAGAAATCCTAGCCAATCCCTTTTTGTTGAAGAAATTTAGCTTGACGTTAAAGCTAGGTGATGAAAATAAGGAAAACTTTATAGTTTATATACATGTTCTGTTTATAGATTAATGCAATCTTGTAGGTGAGGTCTTGGGAGAGCAATGATGGGATATGTACAATGTAGATAATACTTATTAATAAAACTAGTTTTTGGACACGCACTTGCACGTGTATTTCATGTGAATTTCTTTTTTTTTTATAAATTAGTTAGAACGATAAATATTCTATAAAAACATACATGTAATGAGTAATAAAATACAACAGTTATAAATAATATTTTTAAATATGACGAAAAATACCAAATGAGAAGTGAATTTAATATTTAAAATTAATTTCTCTTACACAACCAACTATAAATTTTGAATTTTGATTAGTAGTCATATAACTTTCAATAAAATCACAAATGACTAATTTGAGTCCACATAAAAATATAAATTAAAGAAGTCTAATGGGGAGAAAAAATACAAGTATTCATTCTTCTTAGGACTGTAATCATAACAATATTGATAAAAATAATAATATAGAATCAGTACAAAAAAATTTAAGTTCTTGTGGACTCCTCCCATATAGCCTTCTTCATCGAGTCAAACTAAAGCATGATCTCACTTTTCAAAATTTTATTGAAATTCTTACATGTAAAAAGAAACACAACAAATTTATAACAAACAAAAAGAAGAAGAAGAAATATTAAAACAAACAGGATGAGTGAGGAAAATGTTAGAGACATATCATGATGTAAATAGAAACAATTTATGATTGATGAAGAATCTAGTAAACAGGATGGAGCCACATAAGCATTTTTTAAAATTTCAAGAGATCCTATTCGATCACTTTTTTATGGATATTTCCTATATATGTTAGATTTTCTTTCAAAAACCTTGACTAATAGAATAGTGAAATTAGATTAGGATGAAAAAAGGGCTAAGAGAGAAGCTTAGGATATTACTTAAGTAAAGGAGTAGCGTTACAGTCGAGGTCGAAGTTAGGGGTAGCGTTAAGTAAGTGCTATTATGTTGTTGTCGTTGTCTTACCCTCTCCAAATTCCACTTTATTGTGTGATCACCATTAAGTATTACTATGTTGTTGTTGTCGTCTTGTGACTTTGATTTACTCGGGAAAATCTAGGGAAGGTTTTCACTTGGATTTGAACTTTATGCGGTCGTTTGTTATGACTATATATTATTGCTACTATTTGAAAACACGTAGAAACACTTTTGAAATCTTGATCAAACACAAATGGTTGCTCTAATATTGACAAAAAACACTTTTCAAATTAAGTAGCCAATTAACACACTTCTTAATTAATCGACAGTTAATTGTATGAGTCATTAACAATAATAAGAATACCATATTGTGAAATGTGAATGTACTACCAAAACTGTTGAGATACTCGTAGTAGTATGTTATCAATTCTTATCAGGTTGTTAGAGTAGATTTAGTTCAAATCATTTGATTCATTCTTTTTGTCAAGATTAGATTGAGTTGTTAAAGTAGTTCCTTAGATTTAGTCAAGTTAGTTACATATTAAGTTGTTAGAGTAGTTCCTTAGAATTAGTCAAGTTAGTTACATCTTACTTGTATTTAAGTTGATATTATGATTGAATAAAATCATTCAAGTTTGCTTTGATTCTCAATCTCTTTATGGTATCAGAGCCCCTCTAAAACTCTCACGAGTCTGATCCAAATTTTTTTCTTATTTCTCTCTTCGCGTCAAAAACATGATTGTACATGCTACCACTAGTGACACTGCTGCTACAGTTTCGACTACCACTCATGTGGTACAGTTCAATCTAGCTGCCCAATTACCCATCAAACTGCAAGATAACCTCAACTTTGCGACCTGGAAGGCGCAACTAGAGATGCTACTCAATGGATACAAGCTCCTTGGGCATCTCAGTGGTGCCAAATCTGCTCCGTCAACCACTATCACACAAACTGATAGTACCATCTCAAATCCTGAATATGAGATGTGGTTTTGCCAAGACCAACTAATTCAACAGGCAATGCTGCATCAATTGACCCCAACATTGCTCCCACTGTTGCAACTGCCTCCACGACAAAAATAACACGGGATCTCCTTCATACAGCTTATGCCAATAAGAGTCACACTCGCATCTTCAACTTGCGAGATCAGTTGCAAAACTTGAAAAAGGCCTCCAAGACAGTTGCTACTTACCTACAGGAGATCATATTAATTGTTGATGCTCTCAAAGTAGCAGACTCTCTAGTGGCTGATGATGAGCTCACAGTCAAGAGCTTGAGTGGCCTAGGTCATGAGTACCGTGAAATCACTGCCGCTATAAGAGCGTGTGACATAACCATAAGCTTTGAGGAGCTATTCCAGAAACTCACGGACCATGAACTCTTTCTCAAACATCAAGATATTGACAAATCATCCTCCATCATCACGGCTGCAGTTGCACAAATGACCAACTTTCACAACATCAGAAGAATAATTGCCGTTTCCCCAATCAATCTTTGAAACCACAAGCTCCACGACAGACGTACCCTGTCAATCAACAAAATGGGCGACAACCCAGGCAAGCGGTGAAATGCCAACTTTGCCAAAAGATCGGTCACACAGATGATGTGTGTTGCTCAAAATCGCACAACTACTTTGAAGCTAAGGTCAACTTTGTGTCGAATAATCACCCAGATACAATCCTTGGATCCTTGATTCTGGAGCAACCCATCATGTCACAAAAGATTCAGATAATCTTGAAGAATATACTGGCTATGAGGAAGTGTCCATGGGTGACGGTAAAACTATTTTCTCACATCGGTTTAACTCAAATTAAGGCTGCTAACTCTAATTTCATGCTTTTTAACACTCTTTGTGCTCCAGCTATAAAAAAGAACCTTATTTCTGTTGCTAAGTTTTAAACTGACAATCTAACCTCAATCAAAAAAATTCCACACTCTTTTCTTGTGAGGGATCTCAAAACTCGAAGAATGTTGGTACAAGGCCGAAATAAACATGGACTCTAGCTATTTTTAATTAGCTATTACGGTATCAAGCTATTATGGTAGAACTCCAGGTTTTCACTTGGATTTGAACTTTATGCGGTCGTTTGTTATGACTATTTATTGTTGCTACTATTTGAAAACACGTAGAAACACTTTTGAAATCTTGATCAAACACAAATGGTTGCTCTAATATTGATAAAAACACATTTCAAATTAAGTAGCTAATTAACACACTTCGTAATTAATCGACAGTTAATTGTATGAGTCATTAACAATAATAAGAATACCATACTATGAAATGTGAATGTACTACCAAAACTGTTGAGATACTCACAGTAGTCTGTTATCAATTCTTATCAGGTTGTTAAAGTAGATTTAGTTCAAATCATTTGATTCAATCTTTTCCACAAGATTAGATTGAGTTGTTAACGCAGTTCCTTAGATTTAGTCAAGTTAGTTACATATTAAGTTGTTAGAGTAGTTCCTTAGAATTAGTCAAGTTAGTTACATCTTACTTGTATTTAAGTTGATGTTATGATTGAATAAAATCATTCAAGTTTGCTTTGATTCTCAATTTATTTATGGTATCAGAGCCCCTCTAACACTCTCACGAGTCTGATCCAAATTTTTTTCTTATCTCTCTTTTCGCGTCAAAAACATGGTTGTACCTGCCACCACCAGTGACACTGCTGCTGCAGTTCCGACTACCACTCATGTGGTTCAATCTAGCTGTCCAATTACCCATCAAACTGCAAGGTAACCTCAACTTTGCGACCTGAAAGGAGCAACTAGTAATGCTACTCAATGGACACAAGCTCCTTAGGCATCTCACTGGTGCCAAATCTGCTCCGTCAACCACTATCACACAAACTGATAGTACCATCTCAAATCCTGAATATGAGATGTGGTTTTACCAAGACCAACTAATTCAACAGGCAATGATGGCATCAGTTGACCTCACCATTGCTCCCACTGTTGCAACTGCCTCCTCAGCAAAAATAGCATGGGATCTCCTTCATACAACTTATGCCAATAGGGGTCACACTCTCATCTTCAGCTTTTGAGATCAGTTGCAAAACTTGAAAAAGTCCTCCAAGACAGTTGCTACTTACCTACAGGAGATCAGATCAATTGTTGATGCTCTCAAAGTAGCAGGCTCTCCAGTGGCTGATGATGAACTAGCAGTCAAGATCTTGAGTGGCCTAGGTCATGAGTACCGTGAAATCACTGACGCTATAAGAGAGCGTGACACAACCCTAAGCTTTGAGGAGCTATTCCAGAACTCACGGACCATGAACTATTTCTCAAATATCAAGATATTGACAAATCATCCTCCATCATCACGGCTGCAGTTGCACAAAGGACCAACTTTCAGCCCCAACATTAGAAGAATAATCGTCGCTTCCCCAATCAATCTTCGAAACCACAAGCTCCACGACAAGAGTATCCTGGCAATCAACAAAATGGGTGACAACCCAGGCAAGCGGGGAAATGCCAATTTTGCCAAACGATCGGTCACACAGCTGATGTGTGTCGCTAAAAATCGCACAACCACTTTGAAGCTAAGGTCAACTTTGTGTCGAATAATCACCCAAATACAAATCCTTGGATCCTTGATTCTAGAGCAACCCTTCATGTCACAACAGATTCAGATAATCTTGAAGAATATATTGGCAATGAGGAAGTGTCCATGGGTGACGGTAAAACTATTTTCTCACACTGGTTTAACTCAAATTAAGGCTTCTAACTCGAATTTCATGCTTTCTAACACTCTTTGTGCTCCAGCTATAAAAAAGAACCTTATTTCTGTTGCTAAGTTTTTCACTGACAATCTAACCTCAATCAAAAAAATTCCACACTCTTTTCTTGTGAAAGATCTCGAAACTCAGAGAATGCTGGTACAAGGCCGGAATAAACATGGACTCTATGAGTGGCCCCAGAGGGATCGTATTTCACCTTTCGCCAACTTCACCTCCACCAAAGTCTCCCGTCAACTGTGGCACCGTCGCTTGGGTCATCCTCATCTGGAAATCCTAGACTTAGTACTGAATAAATTTTCACTTCCCTTTTCCACCAAATAAAAGTTTCAGTTTTGTAATTCTTGCTCATCAAATAAAACTCATCGTTTGCCATTTCAACGACTCACTTTAAATAGTAATGCACCACTTCAAACTTTGTTTAGTGATTTATGGGGTCCATCACCCATTTTATCCATTGATAAAAAGTTGTATTACTGTATTTTTGTTGATCATTGCACCAAATATACTTGGTTGTATACAATAAAAAACAAAAGTGATCAGTCGCTTCAATTTTTGTGCAATTTCATCCTTTGGTGGAAAAAAATTTTAAACACAAAATTTCCTCACTTTATACTGATGGAGGGGGTGAATACACAGTGTTAAACACTACCTACAATGCAATGGCATTGAACATTTAATTTCCACACCCCAGCGAGTTGCCATCGCTGAACGATGACATCGTCACATTATCTAAATAGCTCGAACTCTTCTCAATGAAGCCTCGCTATCATCTGAATTATGGTCCTTTGCATGTCACCATGTTGTCTATCTCATAAATAGACTCCCTACACCTAGCCTGAATAATGATTTTCCTTATAAAAAATTATTTGGCGGACCTCCAAAATACTCTTTGCTAAAATATTTTGGTTGTCTTTGTTATTCATGGCTTAAACCATATACACAAAATAAATTTCAACCTAAATCTACAACGTGTGTCTACTTAGGAGTTTCTATTGTTCATCATGCACACTTTTGTTTTGATCTAGTGCACTCAAAAATATTTGTTAGTCGTGATGTTCAATTTTGTGAAGATATATTTCCTTTTACTCAAATGTTTTCACACTTGAAAAATAAGTTTTCCATGTTAAAATGGGAAATCATAGTGTCCCAAGTATGTAAGGAAACTCATCTAGAAGTCCAATACAACTTGACTCCAATGTCGTTCCAACTCTTCCGCCGCCTATTCCTATCCCCCTAACAATTCCCTCTCATTCAAACACTCCAGAGTCCATAATTGAAAGGTAACTACCAGCAGTCTCCACTTCATCAGGTATAATTCCTATCGCTTCTCAATCTCCTTCACTATTTAATAATGCCTCCCACAACACCTCTCCCCCATTACTCGATTCCAGTCCTCCCCCACCAATATTGAACCATCAGCCACCGAATCCTCCAAAAATTATGCCAATTGTCGTTGCCCCTCCACCCTCCAGTGTGTCACAAGGTCCAAAAATAATATCTTCATACCAAAGAAATAATTCAGCTTCGTAGCTCACCTTTCTCTCACCCCAAATACCTTTAAGCAAGTCGTTAAGTACACTGAATGGAAGAATGCCATGGATTTGGAATACGAAGCCTTAATAAGAAACCAAACTTGGAAACTAGTACCAAGGGACTCGATGAACAATGTTGTTGATTGTAGGTGGTTATTTCGCATTAAAAGGAAAGCTGATGGTTCTATTGATAGGTACAAGGCGCGACTAGTAGCAAAAGGTTTCACACAATGTCCATGATTGGACTTTCATGAAACTTTCAGTCCGGTTGTCAAATCAACCACCATTAGAATTGTTCTTTCCATTGCAATTCAAAACAATTGGAAAGTTCACCAGCTTGATGTGAACAATGCATTTTTGCAAGGTAACTTACAAGAGCAAGTATTCATGGCTCAGCCGAAAGGATATACTAACTCTGATTTTCCCAATCATGTATGCCATCTCAAAAAGGCCATTTATGGCCTAAAACAAGCTCCACGTGACTGGTATGAAGCTCTCAAATCTCACTTGACTAAAATTGGATTAATTTGTTAAGTCTGAATCAGATGTTTCTCTATTTATTTTCACATCTGAAGCTGTCACGATGTATATTCTGGTGTATGTTGATGATATCCTCATTACTGGGAAATACCCAACCCTTGTCGCACATGTAATCACCTCTCTGGCTGACAAGTTCTCCCTAAGAAACCTTGGTGAACTCAACTACTTTTTGGGGATCGAAGTCAAACATGTTTCGAATGGGATTGTCTTATCACAGTCCAGATACATACTTGAGATTCTCTTAGATGTGGATATGGCCGACTGTAAAGGAGTTACGACACCCATGTGCTCCAGTTCACCACCCAAAGCAGGCGATGGTTCACCTCCTGCCAATGCAACCTTGTATCGACGCACTCTTGGTAAGTTGCAATACTTATCATTCACGCTTCCTGATATCGCATTTGTAGTTAACAAACTATCTCAGTTTATGCAATCCCCGGGTCTGGAGCACTGGAAAGCAATAAAAATGGTTATGCGATATCTCAAGGAATCAACAACATCGTGTCTGCAAATCTCTCGTCACTCTGATAGTAATCTATATATATATGCCGATGATGTGATCCTTGTGACAGAATCTCCACATCTGGTTACATACTTTTCTTGGGAACAAATCTTATTTGTTGGTCCTCTAAGAAGCAACAATCAGTTGCTTGGTCTTCTACTGAAGCAAAATACAAATCGATAGCCAATGCACTCTCTGAAATTACTTGGGTCCACAACCTGTTGGATGAGTTGCGATATCAAGTCTCGCAAACGCCAAGCATTTTTTGTGATAACATTGGTGTTTCATATCTCAACAAAAATCCAGTCTTCCACACTAAGATGAAGCACATTGCAATAGACTTTCATTACCTCCGCAACAATGTGAACTCAGGTAGAGTGATTGTCAAATATCTTCCTGCTGTGGATCAAATTGCAGACACTCTCACAAAGCCGTTGCCCAAGCCTGTCTTATTTCGGTGTTTATCCAAGTTAGGCGTTGTTGCACCACACCTAACTTGAGGGGGTGTGTTGAGATACTCGCAGTAGTCTGTTATCAATTCTTATCAGGTTGTTAGAGTAGATTTAGTTCAAATCATTTGATTCAATCTTTTCCACAAGATTAGATTGAGTTGTTAAAGTAGTTCCTTAGATTTGGTCAAGTTAGTTACATATTAAGTTGTTAAAGTAGTTTCTTAGAATTAGTCGAGTTAGTTACATCTTACTTGTATTTAAGTTGATGTTATGATTGAATAAAATCATTCAAGTTTGCTTTGTTTCTCAATCTCTTTAAAAACTACCTTTTATAGCTAAACATATGACATATTACATACGGTAACATTTCACATAACATCATTGATGAAAAAAAACTGTTTACATTTGTTGAAAATCGAGAAATCCTCGAGAGCCAACAATACTAAGATCCGAAACATAGTAAATAATACGAAACTTTTGTCCATCGCAAAGTTTAATTTCAGTCAAATGGCAGAGAAAGAAGTTGATATTGATTCCCCTGTCCTTTTGGCTAACTCTAATATAACCCAACTTTAATCCCGACTACAATCATATATAGTCATCCAACCTAGCAATTATTTTTCTGATCCTCTTGCCTCTTCCCAACTCGTCCGTCATAACTTGTGCATCGTCCTCAGTAGGGGCCCTATCATTCACAACATCTCTGGCAGCCAAAACATTGTCATGAGTTTGAATCCTGTTTGGTACCGGTTGACGGCTACTAGAACCCTGTGACGCTCTGAAAATGCCCCATAAGTAGCATTTCCGTTGGTATCCTGTCAACCAATTTCTCAAATAAGTTAACAATGAACATGAAATAACAACATTTAATGAAAGCACGAAATAAGTAAAAACTACTTACTCCAGTGACGCAGGGGAAGTTCTGTAGATGTGAAAACCAGTAGCTCCCCATATGGTGTTAATGCTCGGAGAGCATGTTCTCCACCAATCATATCTTGAACCATACTATCAAATTTGTCCTGGTGCCTGTACGGAGAAAATGAAAATGACAACAAAGTGAATTTGATGAAAAGAACTAAGCATAAATGGTGAACATATAAAGTACTTACCTTGCCTCCGAGGGGAAGAAAAATAATTCAATGTCATCGACAGTAGCCTCTGGAGTGTTGAAATACGTAGGCCATAAGTCATCTTTTGAAACCATTTCAAAGTGAAGATGAAGTTGAAGTAGCTTTGCTTTTTCAGCAACACGTTGACTTGCTTTGTCGGAGAGGTGAGCAACAACTCCGTCAAGGTTATACTTGTTGTTCCAAATGTTATAGCAACCCCTGCAAGAAAACATATATTTTTATTCACAAATATATGTATACAACAGGTCCATATTGATAAATTCCGAATAATCTGTGTGATATGTACTCACCTCCAAATAGGATCATCAACAGATTGTGCAGCATGACTATGCTCTACCAAATCAGTTCCAGGTGGGACAGCATCAGAATTCGTCGTTCTAGTGATTTCATTCTCCTTGCAATCATCGCACAGCCAAGGGACGAATTCAGTGAAGGTGACTTTGTCAAGGCAGTAGCTGAAAATATTTAAAACACACAAGATTATTAAACCATGTAAAGGTTGACCTAAAACCATCAGTTCAACGACACAAGTTTTGAGTAATCAGGTCCACAATGACTATTACAACTTTTTATATAGTGAAAAACGTATCTAATAAGGAAACTATAACAACAACAAATAGTGTGATAACATTATAAAGTTCTGATATTGCATGAGAACGACACAAATAGCCTTCCGCAATGCATGAAACTCAACCTCAAATGTCTTGTCATAATTTGCAAGTTGCAATAAATGAGCCGAACTAATTAAGGTTATATTCTACCCAGTAGCATGCCTTTGATTCAACTTACCTTGCATGTCTTTTCAAGTAATTAAGGCTTTGATGATCTGAACTAGTGAAAAACATCAAAGGCCAAAGGTAACATTGTCAATTAGCTAAATCCCTAATAACAACATACGCGGTAGTGAAATCCCACTTGCGAGATTTGGGAAGGGTAGAGTGTACGCAGACCTTACTCATACCTCATGAAGGTAAAAAGACTATTTTCAGAGGACCCTCGACTCAAGTATAGCAAATCAAAATAGGTATGAAAAGGAAACAATAACAACAACATCTTAAGCATACTGATGTACAACAATAACAATAACAATAGTAACAATCTAAGCATACCGATGTACAACAACTTCAAGACAGTCAATACAATGAATAAAGGCATTCGAGAATCCTTTGTCACCGCAGTTTAGACATATTTTCGGTGCCTGCACAACATGGAAAAATAATTATTAAAACTAAATTCATATGCATAGCAATATAAAAATAATGCAAAATATGCATGTACTCCAACTGATGAAAGAGTTAAAGCAAGAAATTAAAGCATATGTCATAGTCTCCATTCTCCAATTTTTGAAGATGTAATGAGTCAAATCAATTCTGAGTTGTGCTATCAATGTAGACTGAGTAGGATTCACATTTGCTCTCTCTATGATTGTGTTGGTGTAGATAGCTAGAATACCACATTTGAATCTTACTTCCAACTGATGAAAGAGTTACTAAAAAGAGTTTCTAAAAAGGTACTAGCAACATGGCTGAAGCCCGTTCACTACTTTATGGTCTTAAATTGTGTGTTAGCAGAGGTTACAATAGGGTTTGGGGAGAAACGGATTCCCTACACTTAGTTAAATGCATAAACGGAAAATGAAAAATATAACATCTCACAATTTGAAATAACTAGGAAGAAGCTAATAGTTGGAAATAGTCATTTTTTTTAAAGAATGAAAATCTGGAAATTTGTTTAAGTTAGAAAAAGTTGAGTTTTGGTCAACTTCAAACGGCCATAACTTCTAGATCATAATGATTTAGGTGTACTTCAAGATATGGTTGGAAATATCTTGGAATGATCTTTCCAACGCCACCGAGTTTGCACGATTCCGAGTTCGTATGAGTAAGTTATTATGCCCTTTGGAAGTTGGGCTGTTGGATTAAGGGAAAGTCTAATCCGGATTTTGGAAGGGTAATTTAGTCTTTTCCTTACCTAATATTCTAATTCGTTTTTAGGAGATTAATTGGGTTAAAACCAGATTTTGGTCAGTTTAGAAAAGTTAGAGTTCACGCTAGGGCTTGGAGAAAAGAGAAAAAAAGGAGAAAGGAGAAGAGGAAGCAAGATTCGTCGACTTCGTCAAGGATAGCTTGTGGATTTCGTCGGGGGTGATCCCTAAAAAGGTATGTGAGATCACATAGCATTGGTTTAGTTCACCCACGCGCCAATCATGATTCAATTCAGCGAAATATGTGTTATTTGAAAGTAAATCCTTTGAGTTCTTGATGAAATTCGTTTGAATTCTTGTGGGTTGTTTTGTTGAAGTTTCTTGCGATTTGATTCATGTTTCTGGGTGTATTTTTGGTTTGAATCTATCATGTATTGAGGTTATAAACGATCCTAAGTGTTTGGGGAAAGAACCATTGAAGTTTAGAGGGTTTAAAGTTGAAAAACGGAGAAGAAAAGTCGTCAAGCACCTGGGGAAGGGAGTGGGGCGTCGCGCCAGCCAGCACGCCCCAAAGCAGCCCCTGAATGTTGGGCTCTGGGGCGACGCACCAGCCAGAGCACCCCAACTGTCCTCTGAATGTTGAGGGCTGGCTCCCCGTGCCTCTCAGAGCGCCAGGGACGCCAGTTCTTCCCATTCTTCCCCCATCTTTTCGTACTTGTTCCTTAGCAATGTACCTATGTTTTCTAGTTGATTCCAACACTCTAAGGTACATCTAAACATCATGAAATCATCCATAAATATGAGATCATGAACCTTGAATCCATAATCCAATTCAAGGAAAGTTAGGATCTAAGTCAAGGAAAGTCAAGAGCCAAGTCTAGGAAGTTCTCAGAGTCTTTTCAAGAAGTCTTTTGCAAATGCTTTTAACCTTGTTTTAAGACTTAAAGTTCAAGTTGAGTAAAGAGTAAAGATTAAATCTTGAAGTTCATTTCTTCAAAAGTATATGGGGACTATGTATTTCCAAAGGGTTTAAGAAACCTCGATTTCCAAAGAGCCTTTGGGCTAGTTTTCAGAAAAGAGTAAATGCTTTCATAATTAAGCAAGAGGGGAAACTTTGATTTCCAAGATAGCCTTTGAGCTAAGTTTTTGAGCAATTATCTCAATTCACAGAAGAAGTGTTTTTTAAAAAAAACATAAGAGCTAGTATATTTTGGGAGTAGTATTGAGCACCGAATTGAGGGAGAGCATGAGTTCAGATAACTAACGTCTTCATAAAACCATGTAGCCACCATGGGTAGAAAAGGGTCATGCTTTTTAGATGAACCCTTTTCACAATAGACTAGTGGATCCACTTAGTAGTTCAGGTCATATAACTCTGGCCGGGTATAGGATGCGCTGGCAGCATGAGGTAGATCGTTGTATCATCACTATAGCTCTTATGTGATGGTTGTCGGTTAGAGAAACTCCCACAGAAGTTATTGTATTTTTTATATACATCAGTTTATTGTATTTTTACATATATCTCAGAGTTATATGTATCTTTGCATACACACAGAGTTGACATCATATTTTTAAACAACTTTTCTTTATATTGCACTTGTTTTAAATTGCTTTATATTGAAATGAGTTTAGTAATGTTGAGTTGAGTTGAGCCAGGTAAGTTCTTCAGTTTCTTTCAAATTCCTTTTCAAGCCTATGTTGTTTTAGATTTCCAACTCGCATACTCGTACATTTAATGTACTGATGTCAGTTGGCCTGCATCGTCTTGTGATGCAGACACAGGTAACTAGGATCGGCATTCTAGCACTCCGTTGATCCAGTGAGCAGTTCAGAGTTAGTCGGTGAGCCTCCTTGCATTCCAGAGGATCTATTTTCATTGCTTTCTAGTTTAGTTCATTCGGATGTTATGGGGTTTGTCCCAACATCCATAGCAGTTGTTTTAGAGGCTTCATAGATATACAGTCAGTTAGTTAATTCAGTTGTCTTTACTTTTCATTTCTTATGTTAAAGACTTGAGTTTGCCTAAATGGCTAGTTGAATGTTCCTTTACAACATTCTAGTTTCTTCATAAATGTTTATGTGATGATTTAAGTCTTCCGCTGAGTTAGTAAGCCAGGTCAAGGGTTCGCTTGGGGCTAGCAATGGTCTTCGAGTGCCAGTCTCGCCCAGGGTGTAGGCTCGGGGCGTGACAAAAAACGCCTAGGAGATAGGATAAATTGATTCAAGAAGAACAACAAATAGTTGAATATTATGGATTTATCATCAATCATTGCTTCAGGGAAGCAAACCAACCTGTTGATATATTAGCATTCAGAAGTTATAGTGTTGATGCAATACATGATTTCAACTCTTTCTCTAATCTCCCGAGGGAAGTTAGGGGATTAATTAACACAGATAGATGGGAGCTCCCTTCCTTCAAAATGCAACAGGTTAAACCTTCTAATTTTATTTACGAACCCATGGATCCTCTTTGTCAAGGAGTCAAGTTAGTAGAGTAATAGCTAGCTTAGACTCCCCCTTTTATTGTGTTAACTTGTAGAGTTTATCTAACTCTATTTCTACCCCAAGATCTTGTATTAAGTTTGATATGCCAAACTTCAAAATGTAACTCTTTCATATCAATGATCATTGGAGGCAGTTAAAAAGAAAGAATCCTCTTCATCAAAAAAATTATACTATATATTGTAGCTAGAGTACCACATATTCTCAAAGTTTTGTTATTTTCTTAAAGCATGATTGATGTAATTATAATTAAAAATTATAGACAATTAAATTTGCAATTGTGTTTCACTTCTTAATTTGTCTAACTCAGTTCAATTTGAATCAATCATGCTTTAAAATTAGCTTTGTAAAATTGTCTTCAATTTTTTGAGGTGTCTTCTTAGACATTTCAAGCTCAAACTAATTAAATTATTATATAACTAAATTTCAAAAGGCATTGTCTTAACTTTAAAAGTTTTTTGAAAGTGTAATACTCACGACAATATTGATGATTTAAACCTATTTTTGTAATTAAAAGTAATACAAAATATTATACAAGTAAAAATGATACTCTAATCGGTATACTCAATCAAATGAAGTTTTAATTCTATTTTTAAATATTTCTACTACTAGAAGAATAATTTTGATAATTTGTGCAACAATTGACTCAATTGAAAAAGTTGTCCAAACTATAATCCATACGAATTCACTTGAGATATAAGTGTTTGTGGTGTTATGTAACGCACAATAATTTATATATGTCTATATGTGTCTTACGAATTATTAAAAAATATATTGTATCGCTAATTGAATTTTTTTTTTATCAAATTACAATTAACTATCATGTATCTTAATAATTTATGAAAATAAAATATATAGGAAAAAACATCAAAAAAAATTCCCTTTTCAAAGTTTTATTGGAATTCTTACCCGTGAAAGAAAACACAACAAATTTATAACAATCAAAGAGTGTAAAAAATTATACTAAATCAAACCACACAAGTGAGGAAATCCGAAGAGACATACCATGGTACGGAATCAAAACCAATCGGAGATTGATGAAAAATTTAGTACTAGATTAGAATCAGGTAAGCCGGTATGGAGTGATGGAATTTTTTTCTTTTTTTTAGAATTCAAGAAATCCTAGCTTGATGTTGAAGCTAGGCGATGAAAATAAGGGAAACTTTATGATTTGTATATATATATGATGGGTTGGCCAAACTTATTCTTTTTAGCTAGAAGCCGTAAGTGTTTTTCACTTGAAAGAAAATATCCATTTCATCTAGCTATTCACATTAAGGTTGATATCTTGAAACAATCTAAAAAATTTTTTTGGATAAAAGATAATTTTATTTAATAAAATAAAGACCTAATTGACCATTAAAATCAAAAGGCTATATTTATTAAAAACTTTATTTCATTTTTATATTTTACCAAAATAGTCAATACGAAGTCTTGTAAGAAATTAATAACTCATAATTGCAAGTTTATCTAATTTATTAATTTATTTTCACTTAAAAGAGAATAGCCCCTTCATCTGGCTATCCACCATTATAGCTGATATCTTGAAGCAATTTAATATTTTTTTGAATAAAAAGTAATTTCATTTATTAAAATAAAGAATTAAATGAATTTTTAATTGACAACCGAAATCAAAAGGCTATATTTATTTAAAATATTATTCAACTTTTATATTTTACCAATATCTCAAAATTAAGGAATATATTTGATCTTTATTGACGCAAGTTCATATACTAATTAAGACATATTTTTATAATTAAAAGTAATACAAAATATTATACAAGTGAAAATGATGCTCTAATCAGATGAAGTTTTGATTCTATTTTTAAATATTTCTACCACTAGAATAATGTTTAGTTTGTGTAACAATTAACCCAATTTAAAAAGTTTTCAAAACTAAAATCCATAAGACAAGTGATAAAACTCTTAAGATACATATCATATTGGAAATTCAGAACTATATTAGACTCTGATAGCGGGTATTGAACGATCGATATAAGGCTTTTTTTTCTTTGAGAATTCAAGAAATTCTACCAGCCTTTTGTTGTTGAAGAAAATTAGTGTGACGATGAAGCTAGGCAATGAAAATGAGGGAAACATTATAGTTTACATATATTATGGGTTGGTTAAATGTTATAGATCAATGTGATCTCAAAGCAATCTATTTTTTTTGGGAAAAAATAAGAAAAATAAAAAAAAAGGCTTAAACGACTCTTTAATTGACAATTGAAATCAAAAGGTAATATTTATTAAAAACTTTATTCCACTTTTATATTTTACCACTACAGTCAATAACGAAGTCTGGTAAGAATTTATAACTCATAATTATTGCAATTTTATATAATTTATAATACATTTATTTTCACTTTAAAAAAAATGTTTCTTTCATCTGGCTATTCACCATTAAGGCCGATATCTTGAAGCAATTTAATATTTTTTTTGTTAAAAAGATAATTTTATTTAATAAATCAAAGAATTAAATGACTATTTAATTGACAACCAAAATAAAAAAATGTAACATCTCGCAACTAGAAAGAACTAGAAAGAAGTTTAAAATCTGGAAATTGTCATTTTTGTAAAGTATAAGGAAATCTGGAAAATTTTAAGCAAGTTAAAGTGAGTTTTTGGTCAACTTCAAATGATCATAACTCCTAGATCAGGATGAGTTAGGTGTAGTTCCAGATATGGTTGAAAATATCTTGGAATGATCTTTCCAATGCAGCCAAGTTTGCGCGATTCCGAGTTCGTATGAGTAAGTTATGCCTTTCGGAAATTGGGTTGTTGGATTAAGGAAAGTCCAAATCCAGATTTGTGAAGGGTAAACTAGTCTTTTACTTACGTGATTTGCCTATTTCGTTTTTAGGAATTAATTGGGGTAAAACAAGACTTTATTCAGTTTAGAAAAATTAGAATTTACGCTAGGGCTTGGAGAGGAGAGAAATCAAGAAATCGCCAAGAACGTTCTAGCTTTGCGAGTGGAATTCGTCCGGGGTGATCCTTACAAGGTATGTGAGATCACATAGTGATGGGTTAGTTCACCCACACGCCAAAACTTGTTTAAATTCAGCAAAAAATTGAATTCTTGTTGGTTGATTGTTGAATGCCTAGTGTTGATTTGATTCGTGGTTCCGGGTTGTTTTTCGAGTAAAATCTATTGGGTATTGAGGGTACTAATGATCCTAGGTGTTTGGGAAAAGAACCATTGAAGGTAAGAGGGTTTAGAGATGAAAAACAGAGAAGAAAAGTCATCAAACACCTGGGGATAGAGGTGGGGCATAGCGCAAGCCAGCGCGCCCCAAAAGGGTCTCCGAATGTTCACCCCTGGGGCGCCGCGCCAGATAGCGCTCCCCAGACTGGCCTCTGAATATAGAGGGTTGGCGCCCCGCGCATCTCAGAGTGCTAGGGACGCCAGTTCTTCCTATTCGTTCCCCACCTTTTCGTACGTGTTCCTTAGCAATGTACCTATGTTTATAAGTTGATTCCAACACTCTAAGGTACATCTAAACATCATTAAATCATCCATAAACATGAGATCATGAACCTTGAATCCATAATCCAATTCAAGGAAAGTTAAGATCAAAGTCAAAGGAGTTAAGACTCAAGTCTAGAAGTTAAGAAGCAAGTCAAAGCAAAGTTTCTTAAAGTTTTCAAGAGTCTTTAACAATGTTTTAAAGTCATTTTAAGACTCAAGTTTTCAAGTTAAGCAAAGAGTAAGAGTTGAGTTCATTTCTCAAAGAGCTATTAGGGAACTAAGTATTCCCAAAGAAGTTTATAAAAA
>JAJOOO010009076.1:0-49783 GCA_029582685.1 Solanum piurae
TTATATATATATATATATATATATATATATATATATATATATATATATATATACATATGAATAAATTGAGACTAAGAGCCACTCAATAGTAGTTTTGAATTTCTCAAAACACGTTGAGTATCTTAGTGTTTTGACGCAAAACCTAGAGATGAGAGATATTGAACTGGTCAAAAGTAAACGCCTAAAGGAACAAAAGGATGTGTCAGGATGGATATGATACTTTTATCTACAACCAGAAATTGCGAGTTCGAGCCCTAAGGAAGGTAAACCACTCTCTACAAGAATTATTTCCATCCTCAGAATTTTAACTCGTGATCTCTGGTTAAAGATAAAGGAATCATATCCATTTCGTCACAATCATTGGTGTTGTCGTAGACATCATTCTAAATGTTTAAGGGATGTAGTGACAATTTGTTTTCTTTTTGAAATAGGGGGAAAGGGCAAGTGGGAATAGAAGAAAGTTACAAGATGAGAAATTAGATTCTCACTAACAAAATAAAAATTTAGATAATCAACTAACTGAGCTATTAAAATTTTCGAATGTGTTGCTTTTCTTAAAATTCAAAGTCAATTCTTGTTATCGTACTAAAATAGTTCAAGGGTACTGGTATTCTTAAAAAAGAATAAGTGATACCTGAAATTGTCCAGAATATCGTATCTAAAGTGTCTTTTTGAAAATTCAGAACTACTTCAGGTGTCACTTTATGTCTTTTCTCGTATGAGAAATGAAACAACAAGTGTCCCATGTTATGGTAACTTATATATAAAAAAACTAGATAGAAAAGTTTGTGTCAGCACATACATAATATATGTTACATTTTATATTTTAACTAATGTGATAACATAGAATTTTGATAGTCAATCAAATTTTTCTTTGATCATAATCTTTTTATAATTTAAAAGTATTTTAAGTTGTTAATTATTGTGATTTGCAGTAATTTTAATGTAATTTATAAGTAAATAAATTACTAGAAATAGTTTTACTTCTTATGTCCTAATATATGTGGCACATTTGAAATTTTGATAGTCAGACGGATTTTCTTTGACAATAAATTTATTCAAATGTTTTAAAATAATTGTAAGTTGTTAATTAATGTGATTTATGGTACTTTTTACATAATTTTTAAATATATAAATTATTAAAAGTTTCTTTTTAATAATTTATTACTTCAATAATCATGTACATATTTTTTGGTAATTTTACTAACATGATTTCATTTGGTATATTTGACTAGTAAATGTAATTATTTTTAGCCGATTGACCAGATATGTCCATAAATAATAGTATATGAAGATATTTCATTATAAGATTACATTTGTATTTTTTTCATTTTGAGTTTTGACACTTAAATAGTAACATTTTATTGAGATTGACTACGAGAAACAGATAAAATTAAAACTAAAATGAATTTAGTTGATAACTTATTTTTTATTTTTTATAATTGAGATACATCGTAAAACCTATAGACTAGAGATATTGAACTGGTAACCAATAAAAATTAAGGATGTGACGGGATGAATAAAATACTTTTATCCATAGCTAGAAATCTTTGATATAAGTCTGATGAAGGTAAACAACTCGCTACAAGAATTATTTTCATCTGTGAAATTTGAAGCCAAGACCTCTGGTTAAAGATAAAGACATCATATCCATCTCGTCACAATTCTTGGTGATGACTTAGACAACATTATAAATTTATAAAAGGATGTATTGACAATTTTTTTAAAAAAATTGGGGGCATTGGTAACAGAAAATAGGGAAGGAGATTACAAGATGAGAAATCAAATTTTCAAAACAAAACAAAAATCAAATAATCAACTAAATGAGCTATCAAATTTTTCTTGATAAGAAATCGAACTCTTTTCAAAACGTTATTTTTTCCTTAAAAGAGTTATTAGTCAAATGTGCAGTGATAAGTGCATCAAATTAGATCACTTTTTATAAACCACATTCTTTTTATCTTTTATTCTTGTATAATTTAATATTCAAAATATATTGAAAATACTTTGGTTCTCCTTTTCAATGACCTTACTAATAAATATGAAGATTGAAGTAGTTTAACTCAAAGTTTTAAAATATCAGATAAAGTTCTATTATCATTTAGCTAAAAAACTATAAACTTTGATTCAAAAGAAAAAGCTACAATCCTTATATCATGACTATATAAGAAAATATTGATTTTTTTTGTAAAATATTAATTATAACTTTTTTTTATATTTATCGTAATTTTTTAGTGGTTATAAAAAACTTATGTTGAAGTTTAGAATTAATTATTATATGAGATATTTATATAAGAACTTAAAAATACGGAAAGATGATTTAATACATGCTTATGTCTCTATATAAGAACATTATAAATTCTTATATATCAAAAATACTTGAAAATGATCATATCAAATTTTATATTATATACAATTTTAAAACTTTAGTAGAGGTTGTTCAAATGAATGAGCAAAGTAAATTAGGTTTTTATTTTTCATTAATTATTACATAATATTTAACCCGTTACCTTATTTATGGTTTTCCATATTTTTGTTTTCCTTTTTCTTTTTCTTTTTTATGATGGTTTGTTATAATTCTTAAACTCTAATTTTTACGAATTGGTTATTTTTGTTTGTCTATTAAAAGATACGTTTGAGCAAATGAATCCTTAAAAGCATAAATTTATAGCTTTCCATCTAAAAAAATCGAAATAATGAATTCCAAATAAATTGTATGCATGTTATTATAAATATTCCAAACAAAGAATTCCTAGCTCAACCTAAGTACTAATAGGTCTGTCACACAAACAAATATATTCAGCCAAGCCTCTGCAAAGGTTAATTTGAAATTCAGACCGTGGGCACATATATTGTATTCTCGTTAAATAAATAGTATGGGGTAATATTCTCACGAGGCTATCGTGAACTATTCGCTAAAGCGATTCTATAATGTCTCATTTCAATTCTTTTGACATCTCATCCACTTCTTCGTTCTATCTTTTTATCCCCTTCTACCACGTCTATCCCTAGTTATTTTATTTTTACGTCGTTTTTATCGTAATTATGTTATTTAATTGTTATAGCACTTTAATTTCATTAATACCACTCGATAAGTTATTGTTTCATTTAATTTGCTTACTGTTACATAATTACATTCAACCTACTTTTAAAATTTATTCCATTTTAAAAACTTGGTATTTGGTAATGACTTTTCAACAATACTTCTTGGCTCTTATGAGCCGTGACTTGAATAAATAAATGAAATCTTTCAATAGATTAAATTTATTTATTTAATTTATTTCTGAAAATGATCAAGCAAGTAGTGATGACTAATTCTTGATGTGGAAAATCTAGGTGATATAATAATTAGCTAAGATTTAATTAACAAGAAGATATTATTATATATTAATGTCACGATCCAAAACGAGTCATGAGTGACACTCACACTTAACCTCCTAAGTGGACAAACCAACAAATTCAACCCCAAACTATATCAATTGTTCAACTTACGGAAACAAACAAAATGGGTAAGTTCAAACCTTATCAAAGTTTCAGTCAAAGAAATCTGTAGAGTCTATTACATATTATCCCCAAAACCTGAAAGTCATCACATAAGGACATCTATTCTCAAAATACCAAGTCTACGAGTATTAAAGACACCAAAATAAATTAGTAGGATAGTCTATGTCCAAAATTTAAGGACATCGTGCCATGACTGAGATAATCCAGCACGAGCTAGAAGGAGTAGCTCACCCTGAAATCTGATGAGCTGGAGACTGGCTAGAATTGAGGGTGATTCGAAGTCGATGGTACACTTGTTTCACTTCTCAAAAGAAAACGAAGAAAATACAAGTATAGGTCAGTACAGAGGAACATGTACTGAGTATCAAACTCGGTGGCGTTGTAAAGAGGATTCAAATACCTTTAATTTGATAGTTTATGGGTCATGTAACTCTTTATATTCTAAGAGATATGGTCGTTTTAAGTTGACCTAAGTAAAATCTTATGTCAAAACTTAATCGGTAAGCAAACTTTCAACTCAACTTTGTGCTAAGAGTTTCTAGTAACCTTAGTTGATATTCAAAATCATTCCCACACTAAAGAATTTACTTTTAATTTAAGAATCACCCGATATAAACCTACAAGTAAATGAAGAATGATTCAAGTCTTAACTTAGAAATTTTTGGGGTGTTACAAAAATCAAAGTGATATAATAATTAGCTAAGATTTAATTAACAAGAAGATATTATTATATATTAAATAAGTATAATATTTTCCTTTTCAGTTGGGCACTTCAAATTCTAGATATTCCAAAATGAATTCTTATTATCATACACTAAAATAATTCAAGGGTAGTATCGTTGGAGAAAAATAAAAGAAAAACAGTAGAAAACATTAAGTTTGAGAGATTCAATCAATTTTTTTATTGTAATAAATTAGATTATAGAAGTCTTCAGACTCAATATATGTTACTTTTTTTTAATTTTAACTAATGTGATAGTGATAAAATTTTGAGAGTCAATCAATTTTTTTTATTGTAATCTTTTTAATTTAAAAAATTTACCGACTCTCAAAACTAAACTGAATATACTGAGTATGAAATATAAGTTTTAAATAAAATATCTGAAACTGAAAGACTCTCCAAAAGTGTCCATCTATGAAGCCTCTACTACTAAGAAAGGATGTCGGGACAAGACCCGCGACACCTTAAAACTACTAACTGGAAAGTAACTGTGAAGTCCTATGGAATACAAGGAGGCTCACCAAAGCTAACTGGAGTGTAGTGTGATCTCAATGAAGCACCTGTTGATAATCATGCACACCTATATCTGCATCATAAAAGGATGAGGTCGAATGACATCAGTACATGGAATGTACGAGTATGTAATATGGTTGAGTAAACAAATAACTGAATTGAATGACTGAAAGCAACTCAACTAAATCAATACATGAACATGAAGTGAAAACCATTTAATCTTTACAATAAAATATACAATGAAAGCAACATGAAAATAATATACTTTACTTGTGAGGAGTTTCCCTAACCAAAAATCAATACCATGAGTCTGTCAATGATACAACGTCCTACCGCACGTTGCAAGAGCCCATCATATACCTTGTCGGGGGTATATGATGATATTGTGACTATGGATCCAACTATATGCCTTCTCAGAGGCGGTGATGAGTCACATGAAGAATCAATGCTATCCTATCCTACGCTGACTATGTAGTTTTATGGGACTTCTGAGTTATAAAAGACTATAACCCAACTTGGTGCTCAATACTACTCCTAAAATAATTAATATAACTTTGTGATTACTTTGTGCTCAATTCACCCATTACAAAGAATGAACTTCTTACATTACTTGAAATACTTTTCAAAACATGAGACGTGTTTACCTTCTTCAAAATATGCACTTATGAACTTATCTTTCAAGTCCAATAATTAACATAGGTACATATGTATATTGATATATATTTATGAATAAAATAACATTAGAAGCTCTTAAGTCTTTATGAAATAGAACCTTTAAACTTTTTCTCAAAACTCAGATTGAAACACAATGATTGGCCTTCAAAGACTCTCAAGACTTATAACTCAATTCGTAGGGTTCATGCGGAATTATGGACATGAATGACTCAACTTGAGGACCTCAATAACCATATAGAAACTCATAAATACGACTCTTTCTCAAAACTCATCTTTACTTCCTCAAAAAACCCAGTTTAAAACTCAAGTGTTGGCTTTAAAAAACTTTTCAAATTTTATAACTCAATTCATAGGGTTCATGCGTAATTGAGGACATGAACGACTCAACTCAAGAATGTTAATGCATAAGATATAACAATTCAATAACTAGGAGTAGAATTTTAAAAATAAATAGGAACTCGAGAACTCAAAATTAACTCATCTCAAGAATACTCAAATCTAGGGGTAGAATCCTAGATTACTCTTTTACTGATTTGAAAGTCGATGTAGGGCATGAGGACGAACTAGTCTAACACTATGATAGCATTACATATCTGAAAGAACAAGGTTCTTGAAGAATTTTGAAGAATAATGTCACGACTCGAGCCTAAATCCTGGACGTGGACGACACTCGAGAACCATCATTGGTCCCCAAGAGAACCCCCATCCTGGCTGGCTATAAGCGGAACACTAACTCAAGCATACAAAAGCTTAAAACTAAATTAAATTTTATTGAACTCAAATACTCAACCTTTTTAAAAGTCTATACAATACTCAAAATAAAAGTAAATACAGAAACTCCTCAACTTTGTCTATCTATGAAGCCTTTACTATTACAGAAGGATTCGGGACAGGACCTACGACATCTCAAAACTACTAACTGTAAGATAAAGGTGAAGTCCTCCAGAATATAAGTCCTCCGGAATATAAGATGACTAGAACGTCATATGACCTCAACGAAACACATATTGTTAATCCTGAATACCTCTATCTACATCATGAAACGATGCAGGCCAAATGACTCAGGAGATGAAATGTACGAGCATGTAAGGGGAATTCTAAAGTATAAACATAATCTTGAACTGATGGAAAATAAACATACTTACCTCTTCTAAAATCACTCAACTCAACTCAATGAAACATATTTCAACTCAACTCAGAGAAAAAAGGTCTAATCTCAATAGTGAGATACTCAACTCGGTGAAGCATAGTTCAACTCAACTTAGAGAAAATAGGGCTCAACTCAATAATAAGATACTCAACTCATTGAAACATAGTTAAACTCAACTCAGAGAAATAGGGCTCAACTCAACATAAAGATACTCAACTCTGTGAAACATAGTTCAACTCTAGATACTCAAGGATAAAGCAACAATAAAAGATGCAATATACGGAAAGCTTTTAAAACAGTAGATAACAACTCTGTGTATTAAAGAATACAATAATAACTCAATTTGTATATAAAAATATAATATAACACTGTGGAAGATTCTCTAACCGACAACCATCACTATGAGCTATGTGATGATACAACGTCTATCCCACGCTGCCAGAACTGTCCTATACTTTGTTGGGGTATAGAACCTACGACTAAGTGGATCCACTAGTGTATGATAAAAAGCAGTAAGGAATCATCTAAAAAGTATGACCCTTTCTACCCACATTGGTTACATGGTTTATGGAGGTTGTGAGTTGTTAGAACTCTCCTCCATATCAGTGCTTAATACTACTCCCAAAATATATCTAGCTCATATGTTTAAAAACATAACTCTTTTTGTGTTTTGAGGTTATTACTCAAAAATCTTTCTCTTAAAAGAGATGGTACTCAAACTACTCAAAACGCTTTTCGAAATCTCAGTTTCCTCCTCTTTTAAATGTGAAAACATTTACTCTTTGGAATACTAAGTTCTCATACATCATTTCAAAGAAAATGAAACTTGACTCTACTCTTCCTCATACTCATTTAGTCGAGCCTTGAAACAAATTATGAATAATTGTAAAAGACTTCTCACAATAGGGTTCATGCCAAACTTTGAACATGAACCACACAATTCAAGGTTTTCAATAATCATATATCGAACTCAATACTCGAAACTCAATGACTCCGAAATTCAAGGACTCAATGATACTACTCATCTCATGAATGCTTGACTCATAGGGTTCATGTGGGATTATGGGCATGACCCACTAAACTCAAATATCTCCATGTATAACGTATAGTAATCTAAAATTATGAAATATAGTTTAAAAAAATATTAGGAACTCAATACTCAATAACTTTGAACTGGAAGATACTATTCCTCTCAAAGATACTCAAATTATGGAGTTAATGTAGAATTTATGGGCATGACCGACTCGACTTAAGGCTATACATAATAATATGGAACTCATGTAAATGACTCTTCTCTTTCTCATACTTACTTCCTCAAAACTAAACTCAAATCGATAATTGATCTCAAAGGATTCACAATTTAACTCAAAAACTTTCTTGAACTCTACTCTTAACCTTTTCTTCAATTTGAATTATGAATTCAAGATTTATGATATGAAGATCTCGATAATAGTGTAGACTCATTAATACATTCTCCCCATTCTCATACTCACTTACTTGAGTCTTGAAACAAGTTATTAGAAATTGTAGAAGACTCCTCAAAAAGACTCAAAGGGACTTTGTCAAATGTTCGAAAGAACTCTCGTGAATCAACTCTTAACTCTACCTTGAATTTGAATTATGAATTAAAGGTTATGATTCATGCTATGAATGATTTATAGGTGTTTAGAAGTAGTTTAGAGTAGCTAGAATCAATAGGGATTGAAGGAACCCTTATAATTGACTCAGATGGGAAAAATGGCAGAGAAGGGGTGGGGAAGGCGACCCTGCCGTACTGAGTGGCACAGGGGGCTAGCGCAATGGTGGGGCACCGTGCCAGCCTATTCCCAGAAAACCCCAACGAATTTCTTTGCTCATTTTATCACCCTAGTTCGCTTAGATTCGAATGGCTTCTTCTCAACCTACTTAGCTTTGAATACCCAACCTAAGTACAGGAAAATCTACTAAAAAACAATTCTCAAACTATTAACTTTCCTCTCAAGAACTCATTAACCCATCCTAATTCAAGAACACTAATCAAGAACTTAAATTTTTCAATATTTATGGATAGATTCACAAAAGAAACTCATGATTGGCGTGTGGGTGAACGAACCTAAAACTATGGAAGCTTACATACCTCAAAGAACTAGGTTCTTGGCGAAATCTTGAATTTCTTGAATGAACGCTTACTTTGAACTTTTTCTCCTCTTGAATCTTCTCTCTAAAACCCTAAACATTTTGGGGATGTATGAAATTGGTTCTAATCAGTTTAGACCATTAATTGGGTTTAATTTGCGTTTAGAATAAGTGGGGGTAAGGAAAAGACTAAAATACCCCTCTTATTTTTGGTAACTTTCCTTTAATAGACAACTTGAGTTCAAAAGGGCATATCTCCCTCATACAAGTCGAAAATTAGCAAACTTGGTGGCGATAGAAAGGGGACTCAGAGATCTTTCATTTGACATTTTATGGGTCTCCTAACTCATCATGTACTGAAAGTTATTGTCATTTGAAGTTGACCCAAAATTTAAAAGAACTAAGGAATGACTTAGAATGAATTCTCTTTAATTCTTTTTGGAACTCAAGGTGTTATATCTAGTGCCCTAACCTTAACAATTAAGAAATTTTAAATTCCTTGGTAAAATTCTACTCATAATGAAGAAGGTTCGAGTCTTAGTTCAAAAAATTTCTGGGGTGTTATATTATCTCCCCCTTGGGATCATTCGTCCTCGAATGATAGCTGGACTGGTTATGGCACGGGGTTACTCGCACTATCACTTTCGACTCATGAACTTGCCTACTAACACAGGCTGGACTGATTGGTACCAAATGTTGGGACCTTCTATAGCACCTAAATCAAGAATGATGATATTATGAACATAGTCACACTCTCTTTGAAGTTACCTTATCTGTAACAAAGGAAATCTGGGCATGAAGTAAGAATAAGAATATCATGCCTGGGGTAATATGACTGCTAAATATTAAGCTTCGCAACACTCATCAACTACGCTCTTTTTTCCTTATACCATAACTCATTGGGTGCAATTCCTAGTTCCCTCAATGGTACATGACTTCTCTTACCAAGGCCTGAGTCTAACGACACGCTCTTACCATATTCAAGCTTAACCCAAATCCTAAGGTTCGGGTTCTATACCACTCTATAGGGAGTGTCATCCCAAGAACATTACACTTTACTACCTCATTTATTCAACATTGGGCTCATATCAAGAACTACCTCATGTTTAATAACACCACATTCAAACTTAGTATTTTAACAACACCATGGACTCTTACTAACCAACTCCTTAAGAATTCTCATTCTCTTATCATCCCTGCCATACCAACTAGAATTTCCCGCATTACTACTCGAGACCAACTAAGGGCTCTCATTTAACTATTTCTCATAGTAAACCTCATCCTCCTCTTCCTCCTCATTTATAACCTTAGGTGGAATTATCACACCATTATTATCACCATCATTATCATGATGAGAACTGTCTCGACCCGAGCCTATACCCCGAACGTAACACAGCGTACAAGGCTCCAAAAAGCCTCATACAAGCCTCATAGCATTCATAACATAAGACATATGAAATATGCTACAGAATTTAAACTTTTAATCCATACAATCCAAAACTTTATTTTAAACAACGGAAGTCTAACATTGTCTAACATGGCCATCTAATAAATCTTTAGAATCAAAGATAGGGTCACAACCCTTTAACATAATCTGAAACTTATAGTGACAATAAAGGAAACTACTAAAGACTCTCACGTGTCCTCGAATCTTGAGGACTCATCACTAACTTAGAGAATAGTCAATCTATGATTACTCCAAAGAAATCACCTTAAGATCCGAAACCTACAATTTTTAGTAAAAATACAAGAAATATGGGTTGGCACACAAAAATGTATCAACTATGATGACCATGCAAAAATCATGCTTTAAATGGTCATTTTGGTTGGAAACCATGCATTATGCCAATTATGAGAGACATCATGAACTTTAGTATAAGAGGCATAAGATACAAACATATTCAACATGCATATCATTTCAACATATTAGAACCATCATCTTAGGCAACCCTAAGTTATACTTATGCAATGCATGAATGACATCCCATAATACCACTCACACTAAGTACCCCTTTGAGGCCACCATAGACAAGGAACATTCATACTCAATAAATCATGACAAGAAAAGCAACTCATAATACATTTCCAAGTTAAGCATTCATAATTACATTAACCCTTTAAGTCAACATTCTCATTAGCTTTATTATGAGCACATTGATTTCATTAGACATTAAGACATTTGAGAATCACACCATAGCCCTCTCAAGGCCTACTCGCGCAATGTATGAAGGGCATCACATAGTACCACCCACACTTCATAGAACCTCTCAAGTAACCATAGAAAGTGTCTCACAAGATGGGAATAAGCATTAATTGACGTAGACCATGTGAGAAAACCATGGAATCCGATGTCCTATTCCATATTGTAAGGCTTGATCAACTTTCCTAAGGTAGAACCGGTAACATTTTAGCTTAGGTGGATCCACAATATAAGACCTATGTGGGCACATAGTTTTGGGATAAGGAAGATGTTTATTGAAACCCGGCCTAACGTGGGAGAGCTTCCATATTACCATATCCACTCGGTGCTAAGCTTACATTCCCATAAGAGTAGTTCATTACTTTAACATCATTACATATGAAAGGGTGCCATAAACCTACCGTTTCAAGGTACATTATTTAACACATGAAAGGGCGCCATAAGCCTACCAATTCAAGGTTCATCATTTGGATAGTTTTCATACCCCGAGGCTACCCCCTGGACGCAACACGAGACCTAGGATCACGAGTGACCTCAAGCTAACCCTGCTGGCATAATCATAAGCATACTAAAGATAAAATGAGCAATAAAACTGTGCGGAAGCTAAATCATAATGAACTAAAATGATGGGGAATACCTATATACTAAATATGAATAAAGATAATTGAGAGTTTGAAATACAATACAAAAGTCAAACTCTAACAGTAAAGCTGAAACTGACTATGTTTGAAATAAAGCTTCTACTGACTAGAAATGCTGGGACATGCCCCAGCTAGATCTAGCAAAAATGAAACTAAAACTAAAAGTGATAAAGATAGTTATGCCACTAGTCCTCGAAGAATGATGACTCACCACTGACGCTGCTGAACTGAAGATCAGGAACCTATCTATGCATGATCTGACTGCTGAGGACCTGTACCTACATCACGAGAAGATGTAGCACAGAGTATGCGTCAATACTTGAAAGGTACTGAGCATGCATGATAGAGTACAACTGAATAATAACATAACTGAAAATAAACATATATCTGAAAAATGACATGAGATAAGCATGATACAACTGGGAAGAACATGAAATACTGAATGCAATGACCAAGTTTATAACATACTAAGACTGAATACTAAACTATACTGATAACATGGTCAATGCAATAGAGTCCAACTGAACTTTAAAGAAGCTATTAATAACCGCCAAAAAACCACATGAGCTAAATGTGGAGTCTGATGTATACGCCCCATCCTGAGGACCCAGTATACCCTGCCATAAGTATAGAGGCATGCTGGCGTGATCACTAAAATAATGCCCACATAGAGGACTTATCACCTATGGGGCACGTAGTATTGGGACTTGAGGGTTACTGACCCTAGTCCACTCGGTATTAAGCTTCCCATATGATTAAGTAATTAACATTTTATGACTGAAATATTGTAATACTAGATAGCTCAAAATTGACATGCAAACTGAGAATACAAAACTTATATACTGATAATAATGCATTCGAAATCTAAGGCATGTTTATATATAACTGAATTTACTGACCTAGCATGTGTAATTCATGAAATATAAGAACTATATAGCTAGGGTTCTGAGTTTATGCAAGAATCAGGGCAAAACAATACTATTATGATATACTATGATTTGGATAATTTTACTCACTGGAACCCAACAATTCTAACATTCAAGAAACCCTAAGTCTAGATAATAATAAGGGAATCAAGAATCTTACTGAAAACTAGGGACCTAATGGGTAAAAGGAACCCACTAGTGAAATCCCACATACCTGGTGATGAATTCCAAGGAGAAATCTTTTGATTTCGGGGATGAAACTGATGGAACCTTGCTGCATTCTTGAACTAGAGTTTGGTCTCCTCTTTCTTCTCTCTACGCTCAAAGTTTCTAAGTTTTGATGAATGATTTGACTTAGGTAAGTTCTTGTTATGTTTCTAGGCTAAAACTAATCAAAACCACATAGTTTAGGGGTTAAACGACGTAGTTTAGGGGTCCAACGGATAAGGAAAAGCCTAAAAGACCCCTAACTTAAAAGCTGTCGGGGTAACCGATGGACCGTCATTCGACTGACGGTCTGTGCTGGTCAGTCGTAGTGGGGGGATGGAAGCTAGGGGTCTGACTTACGGCCCTGGACCACGGACCGTGGTCTGACCTACGGTCCGTAGGTCCTGGCATGGCTTTACCGTTAACCAATTATTTTGAGGCTTCTGGGAAGAGGGTCGCAGGTGCGAACCACGGACATGTAGGACGAACCGTGGGTCCTTCTACGGTCCATGGATGGTGCCCGTGGGTACCACCTGCAACACGTAAAAGCTGCACTCTGGTCTTTTCTAGTGTATGGGGTGTTACATTATCTCCCTCTTGGGAACATTCGTCCTCGAATGAAGTCGAAAGTAGCTGAATGGAGGGAAAGAGCTGCAAACCCTACCACTAAGTACTGGAAACTGATTTCTGATTGAACTAAGTTCCAAGAACATGCAAACACGCTGAAATGCAAGTACAAACTTAAGGAACACGATACTAAGACAGAATTTATGCATGAGTGTCTGAAAAACTGAAGAGGACCTATTACCTCAAGATGGAATGGAATCGGAAGGAAAGAGATGAGGATAGTTGGACTTCATGGCTGCTTCTGCTTCCCAAGTAGCTCCCTCTACGAACTGACTCCTCCCCAAAACCTTGGCTGAAGCGACTTCTTTGTTTCTCAACCTTCGAACTTGATGATCAAGAATTTCAACTGGTACCTCGTGTAAGTGAGACTATCCTTCACAACCACACTTTCTAAGGGTACAATAGATGCTGGATCACCCACACACTTCTTCAACAACGAAATGTGAAAAACCGGATGCACTGCTGCTAATTCTGTTGGCAACTCTAACTCATAAGCCACTTTACCAACCCGATTCAAGATCTTTCTTGTAAGGACCTACTTATGTAGGAATGATCTTTCCTTTCTTGCTAAATCTCATCACCCCTTTCATAGGCGACACTTTTAGGAAAACCCAATCATCAACTTGGAACTCTAGTTCCTTTCTCCTTACATCTGCTTAGGATTTCTGGCGACTCTGGGCTATCTTAAGTCTATCTCTAATAAGTTGCACTTTATCCATAGCATCATGAACTGAATCTGGTCCTATCAAGGCTATTTCACCCACTTCAAACCAACCAATAAGAGATCTACATCTACGCCCATACAACACCTCATAAGGGGCCATCTGAATGCTGGAATGGTAACTGTTATTGTAGGCGAACTCTATAAGAGGAAGGTGATCATCCCAACTACCCTTGAAATTGATCACACAAGCTCTCAACATGTCCTCTAAGGTCTGAATGGTATGCTCTGCCTGACCATCCTTCTGTGTATGAAATGTTGTGCTAAGGTTAACCTGAGTACAAGACCTCTCTGAAATGACTTCCAGAAATGAGAGGTAAACTGAGGACCTGAGGACCTCTATCTAAAATGATAGACAAAGGAACCCCATGCAACCTAACTATCTCATTAATGTAAAGCTTGGCGTAGTCCTCCGCCGAATATGTAGTCTTGACCGCCAAAAAGAGTGAAGACTTAGTAACTCTATCAACTATCACCCAAATGGAGTCATGTTGTCTGTGAGTACGAGGTAAACCTGTGATGAAGTCCATGTTGATAACTTATCACTTCCAAGTAGGAATGTCGATCTCTTGAGTAATACCTCCTGGTTTATGATGTTCTACCTTGACTTGCTGGCAATGGGGGCACTTAGCCACAAAATCTGCTACATCTTTTTTCATGCCATTCCACCGAAAGACTCCTCGTAGATCACGGTACATCTTAGTGGCGCCACGATGAATAGAATATCTAGAGTTATGGGCTTCTGCCAGAATCTGTTGTTTCAACTCACCCACCTCATGAACACATAATCAACCCTGATAGCGACACACACCATCTCCTCCTTGGGAGAAAGCCTCAACTCTCTGTTGATGGACTGCACCCTTTAGTTGAAGCAATATCGGATCACTGTCTTACTTTTCCTTCACTTTCACTACCAAAGAAGATTCTGACTCATTCTGAACTGTTACACCACCATATGATATGATCATAAGTCGAACTCCTAAGTAAGCAAGTTTGTTAACATATTTTGCTAGTTCCTTAATTTCTTCTTCAACATGTGCCACACTACCCATAGATAGTCTGCTAAGAGCTCTGCTACTACATTGGCCTTTCCGGGATAGTAATGCACACTCATATCATAATCTTTGAGGAACTCAAGACATCTTCTCTGGTGAAGATTCAAATCTTTTTGGGTGAACACATACTGAAGGCTCTTATGGTCTGTGAATACCATACAAGTAATGTCTCCAAATCTTAAGTGCAAACAGCACTGCTGCAAGCTCGAGGTCATGCGTTGGATAGTTCTTCTCATGCACCTTAAGCTGTATAGAAGCATAACCTATAACCTTACCTCGCTTCATTAACACACAACCTAGGCGGACTCTGGATGTATCTCAATAGATAACATAACCGTATGAACTCACTGGTAGAGTCAAAATGGGAGTTGTGATCAACCTAGTTTTCAGTTTTGCAAAGTTTTTCTCACAATCATCTGACCACTGAAACTTAACCTTTTTCTGAGTCAACTTAGTCAATGGAGAGGCTATGGATGAGAATCCTTCCACAAACCTTCTGTAGTAACCTCCTAGACCCAAGAAACTTTTGATATCTGTAGGAGAGGTAGGTCTGGGCCATTGTTTCACTGCTTCTATCTTCTGAGAATCCACTCGGATCCCTTCACTAGATACAATAGGCCTAAGGAAAGCGACTAATTGTAACCAAAACTCTCTTTTACTAAACTTAGCGAATAACTGGCGATCTTTGAGAGTTTGCAGAACAGCCCTCAAATGATTCACATGTTCTTCCTCATTGCTAGAATAAATGAGGATATCATCAATAAAGACGATAAAGAACAAGTCCAAGTACTGCTTGAATACTCTGTTCATCAAATCCATGAAAGTTGCAGGAGGATTGGTTAGTCCAAATGACATAACAACAAATTCATAATGACCATACCGAGTTACTAAGGCTTTCTTCGAAATATCACTATCTTTGACTTTGAGTTGATGATAACCCGATCTGAGGTATATCTTTGAGAAATGACTAGCACCTTGAAATTGGTCAAACAAGTCATCAATCCTGGGGATGGGATACTTATTCTTGATTGTGACCTTGTTCAACTGCCTATAGCCAATGCACATTCTGAGAGAACCATCTTTCTTCTTCACGAACAATACTGGCGCACCCCATGGCAAAATACTATGTCTGATGAAGCCTTTATCTAGAAGGTCTTTCAACTACTCTTTCAATTCCTTAAGCTCAGCTGTAGCCATTCTATAAGGAGGAATAGAGATCGACTGGGTATGTGGAAGTAGATCAATTCCAAAGTCGATTTCCCTTTCAGGAGGAACTTCGGGAAGATCTTCTAGGAATACTTATGGGAACTCATTGACTACGGGAATCCTTAACTCAAACTAGATGATAGAGATACCCCTTAGAAATCATCTTTCTGGCCTTAAGGTAATAAATGAATCGACCCATAGGCGCTAAGCTACTACCCTTCCATTCTAAGATTTGTTCGTCTGGAAACTTAAAATGAACAATCCTTGTTCTACTATCGACTGAGGCATAACAAGAATGTAACCAATCCATGTCTAGAATGATATCGAAATCCACCATTTCTAACTCTACAAGATCTGCTGAGGTGACTTTCTGGGAGACTTTGACAGGGTAATTTTTGTATACCCATCTAGCTATAACTAGTTCAACAACTGGAGTAGAGACTGAGAAAGGTTCTGAGAGAGTTTTTTGGACTAACACAGAATTTGACTGCTATATAAGGAGTTAAAAAAGACAAAGTAGCCCTTGGATCTAATAATGCATAAACATCAAGGTCAAAAACTCGTAATGTACCAGTGACTACATCAGGAGAATCTTCCTGATCCTAGCGAGCCTGAAGATCATACAACCTATTTTAGTGTTGATTGCCACCTGTACCAGATGATTTACCCTGCTGAGTCGGACGACCTGCTGGTGTTGCTGAAGTTGTAGACTGAGCTCTACCATTGTTACCTCCTTGACCCTGTTTAGAAGAACAATCCTTCAACCTATGACCAGACTGACCACACCCCAAACATTCTTCCTTTCCTACAAGGCACTCATCCGGATGGTTCTTACCACACTTAGGACAAGTTGGGTAGGTTTTGTTGCTTGAAATACTACCTTGAGTCTTAGAGCCTAACACCCTACCTTTCTGATCATTATGAAACTTGAAGGATGGAACACTGGTGGATGAAGGTACTGGAGTTGAAGATTTCTGCTGATACTGCGAGTGATTTTCACCACCTGATTTCTGTTGAGAATAGTCATAGTTGGCTGTCCTTGCTTTCTTATTCTCCTTGGCATATTACCTAATCTTATCACCCTCAACCTGCTGAGCATGAGTCATGAGCCTAGAGATGTTCATATCTTCAAGTAACATGGCATTCATACACTCTGTCTTCACAAGATCGGATACCCCATACATGAACTTATTCATTTGAGCCCTATAGTTAGCAACAATGTGAGGAGAATACCTGGAGAGTTGGGTGAACTTGAGTCCATACTCTTGGACCGTCATAGAACCCTACCTCAAATTCATAAACCCCTGAGCTTTTGCCTCCCTCAACTCCCTTGGGAAAAACCTGTCCAGAAAGGTCTCACTAAAGCAATCCCAAGTGATAGGAGTTGAATCTGTACCCCTATTCTCCTTCCACTGAGTATACCAGATATGAGCTACATTCTTAAGCTGGTAAGATGCCAACTCAATCGGATCATTTCCAGTTACCTGCATCACTCCAAAGATCTTCTTGACCTCATCAATTAAGCTTTGGGGATCCTCACAAATCTGAGATCCTAAGAACTGAGGAGGATTCATCCTAACGAAATCATGAACTCTAGCTGCAGGTGATCCAACATTAGCATTTACCAAAACTGGAGCCTGCTGATTGTTCTGGTTGGTCACACTCTGAGCCTACAACTGGACAACGTTTTGAAATTCAGCATTCGAAACTTCTTGATCTAGGACTGAATGAGTTGCGTTAGCGTTGCATGCATTCACACCCCTTCTATAGGCTCTACGAGGAGGCATGATCTGAAACACAAAATTATGAGTCACAACGATGAATTAAATCATACCTTACGCACGCTAAGAGTAACAAAGAAATTAAAGTTTTTCCTAAAACACTTTGCAGCCTCCTTCTCATTAGATGTGGTGCACTTCACACCCATGAAAATGACTCTACTTAGTGCAGCTTTTTAGACATCCTAGGACTCTAAAACCTAGTGCTCTGATACTAAGTTTGTCACACCCCGAGGCTACCCCTAGACACAAAACGTGACCTAGGATCACAAGTGACCCCAAGCTAACCCTGCTGGCATAATCATGAGCATACTAAAGATAAACTGAGCAATAAAAGTGTGCGGAAGCTAAATCATAATGAACTGAAATGATGGGGAATATCCATATACTAAATCTGAATAAAGATAACTGAGAGTTTGAAATACAATAGAAAAGTAAAACTCTAACACTAAAGCTGAAACTAAATATGTCTGAAATAAAGCCTTTACTGAATAAAAATGTTGGGACATGGCCCAGCTAGATCTAGCAAAAATAAAACTAAAACTAAAAGCGATAAAGAGAGTCATGTCACTAGTCCTTGAAGAATGAAGACTCACCGCTGACGCTGCTGAACTGAAGATCGGGAATCGATCTATACGTGATCTGACTGCGGAGGACCATAACCTACATTTTGAAAAGATGTAGCGTAAAGTATGCGTCAGTACTTGAAAGGTACTGAGAATGCAGGATAGAGTACAACTGACTAATAACATAAATGAAAATAAACATATATCTGAACAATGAAATGAGATAAACATGATACAACTGGGAATATTGAAGAAATACTGAATGCAATGACCAAGTTTATAACATATTGAGACTGAATACTGAACTATACTATTAACATGGTCAATGCAAGAGACTCTGACTGAACTGTAAAGGAGCTACTAATAACCGACATAAAACCACATGAGCCAAATGTGGATTCTCATGTATACTCCCCATCGAGAGGACCTAATATATACCCTGCCACAATTATATATGCATGCGGGCGTGATCACTAAAATGATGCCCACAGAGGGGACTTATAACCTACGGGGAACGTAGTTCTGGGACTTGAAGGTTACTGACCCTAGTCCACTCGATATTAAGTTTTCTATATGATTAAGTAATTAACATTTTATGACTGAAATACTGTACTACTAGATAGCTCAAAACTGACATGCAAACTGAGAATGCAACACTTATATATTGATATTAATGCATTCGAAATCTGAGGCATGTTTATATATAATTGAATTTACTGACCTAAAATGTGTAATTCATGAACTAAAAGAACTACATAGCTAGGGTTCTGAGTTTATGCATGAATCTGGGCAAAACAATACTATAACGATATAATATGATTGGGATAATTCTACTCACTGGAACCCAACAATTCTAACATTTAAGAAACCCTAAGTCTAGATAATAATAATGGAATCAAGAATCTAACTGAAACTAGGTACCTAATGGGTGAAAGGAACCAATTAGTGAAATCCCACGTACCTGGTGATGAATTCCACGAAGAAATATTTTGATTTTGGGGTTGAAACTGATGGAACCTTGCTGCATTCTTGAACTAGGGTTTGGTCGCCTCTTTCTTCTCTCTACGCTCAAAGTTTCTAAGTTTTGATGAATGATTTGACTTAGGTAAGTTCTAGTTATTTTCTAGGCTAAAACTTATCAAAACCACGTAGTTTAGGGGTTAAAAGATGTAGTTTAGGGGTCCAACGCAAAAGGAAAAGACAAAAAAACCCCTAACTTAAAATTTGCCGAGGTCACCAATGGACGGGACCGACAGACCGTCGATCGGCTGAAAGTCCGTGCTGGTCAGCCGTCAGTCGTGGCTGGGGGCTGAAAGCTGGAAGCTGGGAGTCTGACCTACGGCCCTTTACCATGGACCGTGGTCTGACCTATGGTCCGTAGGTCCTAGCATGGCTTAACCCTTAGCCAATTTTTGAGGCTTCTAGGATGAGGGTCGCAGGTGCGAACCACGGACTTGCAGGATGGACCATGGGTCCTTCTATGGTTCGTGGATGGTGCCCGTGGGTGCCACCTGCAACACCTAAAAGCTGTAATCTGGTATGTTCTAGTGTACGGAGTGTTACAATAGCTCTTTGAATCCTCATGAAAGGAATGCCATTGGCCTATAGATTCAAGATTCATCATTGCATTAGTTCATTGAATCATTATGAAAGGAATGACATTGGCCTATCAATTCAAGACAAAGACTTAGAATTTATGAAAGGAATGCCATTGGCCTATCGATTCATGTTCATTAAGTCAAGATACATTAATTACTTAAGAAGAGGATGCCCTAAGCCTACCAATTCAAGATGTATCATTACATTGAAGAAACCTTTCACAGTATACCATCATCATTCACAAGTGTATAATTGAGAAATAACCTTTCAATAATAAAACAATTGCATTATAGTCATGATCACATTACTTCCATTGGAATTACAAAGCATATACATAAGCATCATTATTATACATCAATCTTCATAAATTTCCCTTCAAGACCATGAGTCACAATTCACCAACACACCTAGAATACTACAATTTAGGCATGAATAATGACATAATTAAATAAGGTCAATCAATTTAGACATATTCTATTCACATACTTCCATAATCAATCAACCCACATCATGAAGCCACAATTTAGTAATTAAGGAAATTCATGGGTTCTTGGTGGAATTTCATCATAAATAAACAACTAAACATCAATTCAATCATAATCCTTGATAAATCAACCTTTGAAAACGTTTGAGGAAGGAACCCATGACTTAGAGTGAAACCCTAACTTTTGGGGAACTTGAAAACTTTGAAATCTAGTTTTGAAGGGACTCTATGGGTGAAATCTACCCATAGATGAAAATCCACCATACCTTAATGGAGTTTTCCCCTAAATTTGTGAAGAAAGACCTTGGTTCTTCAAGCCCTAGCCTCCACTTCTTCTTCTTCTTCTTCTTTGGGAACTTCTAGAGAGAGAAATTTTGGAGAAAATGAACTCTTTTGGGTTTTGGGGAATAATGGAGTAAATGGGGTGTTTCAAGACTTAAAATCATTTATATATGTGAAACAAGACAATATAAATCGACCCCATAATATAACTAATTAATAAGGAATTTACAAAAATAACCCTCGACTAGGCAGCTCCTTCCCAGGGGCCACACCCACCTTCATGATCCGTTATGGGCACCACAGCCGATGGTGGTGCCCGTGGTCCTTTGACCAGTAGCTCCCCTCAACTCGACAATATCCCATGGAGCTAAGGCAACCGCACGAGCCTTCCCATGGTATGTGGTCATCACCACGATCCGTTAAGTGGCTCGTGAAGGGGAGCCTTGGCTTGGGCACTTTTGGGGCACACTGCCTCACCAACCACAGGTCGTGAAGACCCTAGTGGTCATGGTAGGCAGTGGTTAGCCATGTTTTAGGAAGCCTTGGACCCCTAGCTATGGCCTTAACCCAAAACCCTTGGCCCTCGCCCTTAACCCTTGATGTTAACCCACACATTTAGGCTCTAGTTAAACCTACTAATTTCCGAGGTGTTACAAGAACATTAATGTTCTCCTTAGAACATCACTCCACTACTAAAAGGACTTCTGAAAATATATCTTCCATACTCTTTTGAGCTCATTACTATCTTATTCTCAACACTGGACTTGATTTCTCATCTAATCATCTCCCCCTTAGGTTTAAAGCTGACACTTTGAAGCTATGGACCTATTCCATCATCTCTAAACTGGTTTACTTCCCCTTTTCACAACTTAAGTACTACTTGCTCACTTATTATACCTCATTACTTAATCGGTTCTATAATATTTGGAACATCATGACTGTCTCAAACAAATCATAAGCCTATCTTATAAATATAACTTCATGAATACTCTATTCTCTTATTCAACACGTATATTTAGTCTCCTCTAACACGATGGCACATCATCATCAACTTTATTCTGGTTAATAGTATACTCTATCTCATGCGGACTAGTAACTATTGCTCTTCATTCTATCAAGAACTCTCTACAACATTATTATTCCTTATTTCACTCATAAAGGAGCTCATCACTTATAACTGACTGGGTGCATGACTGCAATAACATAATCTGCCCCATCACTATCTCCCTTTCATAGATTACTGAACCTCTGTATGATTTTCTCTTAACTTAAAGGGGCACTCTTTACAACTACCGCTCATAATCTCGTAGCTCATGCTACCTTTTCGGGTGAAAATATTACCCAAGCTCTACAAAACACTTCCTCAAGATTTTTGTTCAAAACAACTCATCGATAAAGGACTGACTTTGCTTTTTCAACCACCTCCAGTATGGGGGTAGTCGAATGGATATGCAAACACACGAGTTAGAATAAGTCTCTATGACATAGCTCTATTGCACGATTAAGAGTATGAAAGAAGGGAAACTTTTCTTAAATGTTTGTAGTCCCTCGTTTATAGAAGTGGGGCCCTCACAACCATAAACAAAACCCTACTGACTCAACTTCATTGACACCCTAGGACACTTGAACTCTGGGCTCTGATACCAAGTTTGTCATGACCCGAGCCTATACCCTGGACGTGGCCGACACTCGAGAATAATTGTTGGTCCCCAAGCGGAAGACTAACTCAAGCATACAAAAGCTTAAAATTGAATCAAGTTTCATTGAACTCAAATACTCAACCTTTTTAAAAGTCTATACAATGCTCAAAATAAAAGTAAATATAGAAACTCCTCAACTTTGTCTATTTATGAAGCCTCTACTATAACAGAAGGATATCGGGACAAGACCCACAACATCTTAAAATTACTAACTGTAAGATAAAGGTGAAGTCCTACGAAATATAAGATGACTCACCAAAGCTCACTGGAATATCACATGACTTAAATGAAACGCTTGTTGATGATCATGAATACTTGTATCTGCATCGTGAAATGATGCACGACAAATGGCTCAGTACATAAAATGTACAAGCATGTAAGGGGAATTCTAAAGCATAAACATAGGCTTGAACTGATGGAAAAGAAACGTACTTACCTCTTCTCAACTCACTCAACTCAACTAACTCAACTCAACTCAATGAAACATAGTTCAACTCAACTCAGAGAAAACGGGGCTCAACTCAATAGTGAGATACTCAACTCAGTGAAAAATAGTTCAACTCAACTTGGAGAAAATCGAACTCAACTTGGAGAAAATCGAACTCAACTCAATAGTAAGATACTCAACTCAAAGCAATAGGTGAACTTATTCTACTTCATACTTACCTCTTCTCAACTCACTCAACTTTTAAATCTGCTTTCATCATTTATTACTCTATATTTGAAAGACACATAAACATGAAAATAGTTGAAAATTCTACTTAATACCAACAGTCCGACAATGGTTAAAGTTAACCCCAAGTCCCTAACCTTTGTAGGTGAACTTATTATTAAAATAACAATTGAAATAAATGATCGTCAACCAAAAAAATATCATATATATATATATATTATTTTCTCATCAATTTCATTCTCTTTTTTCTTGCTATGTTTAGTTATATTTTTCTCCATGAAAATGGCTATGGCCCAAAACAAATCATCAATAAATTCTATAAATGTCGGAGTTGTGTTGGATATGGATGAATGGTTTGGAAAAATGGGGTTGAGTTGTATAACTATGGCTTTGTCAGACTTTTATAGCTTTGATGGCCTTAATTATAAGACTAAGTTGGTTCTCAATACTCGTGACTCGAAGAGAAATGTTATTGGTGCAGGTACTGCAGGTACGTACGTATATATACATTGACAATATAAACAATTTTTTCATTACATTGCAGTAAATTGTAACTCTATTTTTCATATTATCATTTATATAGAAAGTTATTTGTTATTGTCAATCAATTTAACCTAATAGTAATAAAATTCACCATAGTGAACTAAAGATAAGCTCAAATATCAATTATGACTTTATCAATATCCATGACCCTAAATCTCTCATTTTCTTTTGGAAATACTGTAAATGTCAAATATAATGAGTTACATTAATATTTGAAAATGTATATATATAAATGTCTAAAAATGGAATCACATAAATTTGGTTGTGTGCATATATATATTTGCATACCTATGTAAAGCCATGATAATATCAAGATTGTTGATGTCAAGGCAAAACTAGAAATTTTGATAAGAGTGTTTCAGAATTTTGTATATATTATAAAAGTTGTTTTTGACCTGTATATATAGTATTTTTTCTATATCCATGATATCATTTTTCGATAAATAATATTTGAAGGACTACCCTTAAATCAATTTAGCTACGATGCTGATGTCAATAGATAAGGTCATTGTAACACCCCGGAATTTTTTTGAGCTAAGACTCGAGCCATTCTTCGTTGTGAGTAAGATTTTACTGAGAAATTTATATTTTTTCAAGTGTTAAGGTTACTAGATGTAGCACCTTGAGTTATAAAAAGAACTAAAGAGAATTAATTCAAGTCATCTGTAAGTTCTTTTAAGTTTTTTGGTCAACTTCAAACGACTATAACTTTTAGCATAGGATGAGTTAGGAGACCCATAAGATATCAAATTAAAGATTTCTGAGTCCTCTTTCAAACGCCACTGAGTTTGTTAATCCGAGTTCAGATGAAGGAGATATGCATGTTTGAGTTCAGCCTGTCCAGTTAAGGAAATTTACCCGAATTAATGAGGGGTATTTTGGTATTTTCCTTACCCCACTAGCCTAGCCTGTCTTTGTTATCATTTTAGGTGTCGAAACTGATTGGAATCAGTTTTATTTATTCCTAAATGTGCTTAGGGTTTTTGACAGGAGTTCAAGAGGAGAAAAATGGAGAAAAACTTCAAGCGTTCAAGATTCTTGCGATCTTCGAGGGATTTTGCCAATGATTTGATCCTTAAGAGGTATGTAAGCTTTCATAGTGTTGGGTTCGTTCACCCACACGCCAATCATGTGATTTTTATCTGAAATTTCGTTCTTGGGGTCAAATAATTGAGTTCTTGATGAGTTTCTTGAAGTTTTGTTTCATAAATCTTTAATAATGAGGTTTGATGAATTCTTAAAATGAATGCTAGGAGTTTGAGGGTTCGTCGGAAATTTCTTGTTAGGGGCTGGCGGGCCGCGCCAGCAGTGCGCCAAAAAAGAGGTTCTATAGTTTAGGGGTTGGCGCCCCGCGCCACTCACTCAGTGCACCTGGGTCGCTTGCCCCCGTCCTTTTTCCATCTTTCATCCTGTCCGAGTTCTTCTAAAGTGTACCTTCACACCCTTCCTGATTTAACTATTCTAAATCGCATTTAATCATCATGAGATCTTTCAGATCATGAATCATAACTCATGAATTCATAATTCATATCCAAGAAAGAGTTAAGAGTAGAGTTCAAGAAAGTCTTTGAGTTAAATTGTGAATCCCTTGAGATTAACTATCGATTTGAGTTAAGTTTTGAGAAAGTAAGTATGAGAATGAGAAGAGTCGTACACATGAGTTCTATATTTTTATTTAGACCCTTTAGTCGAGTCGTTCATGCCCACAAATTCCGCATGAACTTCATAAATTGAGTACCTTTGAGAGGATTAGTATCTTCGATTTCTAAGTTCTTGAGCATTTAGTTCCTAATCCTTTTGAGATTATATTCTTAATTATGGGACTACTACATGTTACCCATGAAGATCCTTGAGTTGAGTTGTTCATGCCCATAATTCCGCATGAACCCTATTAGTTGAACATTTTTTAGATGAGTAGTATCATTTAGTTCTGGAGTTGTTGAGTTCCGAGTATTGAGTTCTATATATGGTTATTGAAACCCTTGAATTGAGTCGTTCACGTCCATAATTCAGCATCAACCCTATTTTGAGAAGTCTTTTACAATTATTTACAACTTGTTTTAAGACATAGTAAATGAGGATGAGGAGAGTTGAGTTTCATTTTTCAAAATGAATATATGGGAACTAAGCATTCCCAAGAGTAAATGTTTTTACATTTAAGATGAGAAGAAACTTCAATTTCCAAATGAGTTCATGAATAGTTTTTAGCACTATCTCTTTTAAGAAAACCTTTTGAGTAATAATCTCAAAGTTTGAGGATGAAGAAATGTTTTTAAACATATGAGCATGAGTTATATTATTGGGAGTAGTATTGAACACCGATATGAGGACGAGTTCAGACAACTCAAACTCCTCATACACCATGTATGGCAGGTGTAACACCTCGCTATTTGAAAGAGCTAAAAATAAAAAGAACTAAATTGGAAATACCAAAATCTGAAATTTTGCAAGTTATGCATAAGTTATGAGTTTAAGTTAAACTTCAAACTACCATAACTTTCAGTACAGGATGAGTTAGATGGCCCATAAGATATCAAATGAGCGGTCTTGGAATCTTCAACGCCATCGAGTTTTCTAATTTTTGAGCTCGTATGAGGGAGATATGCTCGTTTGAAGTCGGCTTGTCCAGTTAAGGAAAGTTACCAGAAAATATGAGAGGTATTTTGGTCTTCTCTTTACCTTATCAGATTTAATTCATTTTTCGTAAATAATTAAGGGGTCTAAACTGATTTGGTTCAGTTTACACAATCCAAATTTACGCTAGGATTTTAGAAAAGAGTTCAAGAAGAGAAAAGAAGAGAAAATTCAAGGCGTTCGTCAAGTTATTGAGGTTTCATTGAGGGTTTGATCCCTAAGAGCTATGTGAGTTCTCATAGTGTTGGGTTCGTTCAACCACACGCCAATAATGTTATTTTCAGCGAAGTTTTGTTCTTAAAGTTGAAAAACTTAAGTTCTTGATTAGTGTTCTACAATTTTGTTTTCATTCTTGAATTAGGATGGGTTTGACGAGTTCTTGAGATAATCATATCGAGTTTAAGAGTTATTTTTGAGTATATTCTCGTGTACATGTATTGGGTAATTGAATATAAGAAGAAATTGAGAAAAAGAATTGATTTTAGTGGAATTAAGATAAAAAAACGAGTTGAAAAATTTATCGGATTTAAATGGGGGAGCGCGCCACAGACGCGCCAACATTGCGCCAAAATAGGGTTTCTAAAGTTCTGGGGCTGGCACCCCATGCCAACAGTGCGCCAGGGTCTCCTACCCCCACCTTTTTTCCGTCGTTTAGCCCGTCTGAGTCCTTCTAAAGTGTACCTTTACTTTCTATTGATTCTAACTACTCTAACCAACTTCTAAACATATAGAAATCATTCATAAACATGAATCATAACCTTGAATCCATAAATTTAAATTCAAGGTAGAGCTAAGAGTCAAGTCTTGAGAGTTTTTCGAGTTATTTTAAGAAGTCTTTTACAACTTTTAAACTTTTTTAAGACTTGAGAATTTGAGTTTGAGGAAGATATAAGTTGAGTCATTTTATTTAAAATGATATATGGGAACTAAGTATTCCCAAGAGTAAATGTTTCACATTTAAGAAGAGAGGAAACACCGATTTTCAAATGTGTTTTCATGAGTAGTTTTGAGTACCATCTCTTTTAAGAGAAAGATTTTTGAGTAATAATCTCAAACCAGAGAAAGAGTTATGTTTTTAAAACATATGAGCTAGTATATTTTGGGAGTAGTATTGAGCACCGATATGAGGGAGAGTTCATACAACTTACAACCCCCATAAATTATGTAGCCAATATGGGTAGAAAGGGTCATACTTTTTAGATGATTCCTTATTACTTTTTAGAATAGACTAGTGGATCCACTTAGTAGTAGGTTCTATACCCCGGAAAAGTATAGGACAGTTCTGGCAGGTAGGCTAGACGTTGTATCATCACATAGCTCATAGTGAGGGTTGTCGGTTAGAGAATCTCCCACAGAGTTATTTTGTATCTTTATATATACAAACTGAGTTATATTGTATTTTACAATGCATTGAGTTTTCAGCCTACTGTTTTAAAAGCTTTTCTTTATATTGCATCTGTATCACTGCTTTATATTGAAATAAGTTGAGTTGCATTGAGATGAGGTAAGTTGTTTCTTCAGTTCCAGTTCAAGCTTATGTCTTGTTTTAGAATTCTCCTCACCTACTCGTACATTCCATGTACTGATGCCATTTGGCCTGCATCTTTTATGATGCAGATACAAGTAACCTGGATCAGCATCCAGCTCTTCGTTGATCCAATTGAGTTTTGAGTATTGGTGAGCCTCCTTGCTTCTGAAGGGTCGCTTCTTTATATATTTAGTATTTAAGTTTGTTAGGGTGATCAGGGGTCTTGTCCCGACATCCCTCTCAGTTAGTAGATGCTTCATAGATAGATAGACATAGTTCATGAGTTTTTTTCATTTTCATTCATTTATGTTGAGACTTGAGTTGCCACTTCTGCTAGTTGAATGTTTATTTGTAAAAATTTCTAAATTATTAATTGAGTTATAGTTTACTTTTTAAAGTGTTTTATTATGAGTAAGTCTTCCGCTAAGAATTAAGCCAGACCAAGGGTTCGCTGGGGCCAGCAATGGCTCTCGAGTGCCGGCCACGTCCAGGGTGTAGGCTTGGGGAGTGACACAAACATGGGTAAAAAGGGCCATACTTTTTAGATGATTCCTTGTTGATTTTTAATCATAGCTTAGTGGATCCACTTAGTTGAGGATGTCTTGTACTCCAGTAAGGTATAGAATAGTTCTGGCAGCGTGGCGAGACGCTATATCATCATATAACTCATCGTGATGGTTGTCAATTAGAGAATATCCCAAATAAGATTTATTATTGTATTTTTACATACAATGAAGTTATTATTTTAGTTATACATACAATTGAGTTATTATCTACTTTTTAAAGTTTTTCATATATTGCATCTTTTATTGTTGCTTTATCCTTGAGTATCTTGAGTTGAATATCTTTTAGTTGAGTATCTTCGAGTTGAGTATCTTACCTTTGAGTTAAGTATCTTATCCTTGAGATGAGTATCCTATCCTTGAGAGGAGTTTGAGTTGAGTTAAGTGAGTTTGAGAGGAGGCAATTATGTTTCTTTTCTATCAGTTCAAGCTTAAATTTATGCTTTAGAAGTTCCCTTACATGCTCGTACATTCCATGTACTGATGCCATTTGTCCTGCATATTTATAATGTAGATACATGTATTTAGGTTCATCAACGGGCACTCCGTTGAGACCACTTGCAGTTCCAGTTAGCTTTGGTGAGCCTCCTTGCTTCCAAAGGGTTCAACTTTCATTTTTAGCTTGTTAGGTTGTCGAGGGTCTTGTCTCGATAATCCTTCTGTAATAGTAGAGGATTCATAGATAGTTTAAAGGTCGAGGTATCTATAATTATTTTCTTTGTTGTTGTAATGTTTTGAGTTCATAAGGCATTTAACTAATACTTTTAAAATTATTTTCAGATGATTATTGGAGTTGAGTTTAAATTAATCTTTTAAAGTATTTTCTTGCAACATGAGTTTTCATTTTGCTTGAGTAAGTCTTTCGATGTGTAATGAGCCAGGCCAAGGGTTTTCTTGGAACCATCAATGGTTTCCAAGTGCTAGTTACGTCCAGGGTGTGGGCTCGGGGCACGATAAACTTGGTATCAGAGCAGAGAGTTCAAGTGTCCTAGGGTGTCTATGAATCCTTGTCAGTAGGGTCTTCTTTATGGTTGTGAGGGCCCCACTTCTATAAATAAGGGGCTACAGACATTTAAGAAAAGTTTCCCTTCTTCATACTCTTAATCGTGCAATAAAACTATGTCATAAAGACTTATTCTAACTCATGGGCTCTCATATCCATTCGACTACCCCTCATACTAAAGCTGGTTGAAAAGTAAAGCCCAAGATCCTTATGGATGAGTTAGTCTTAGCAAAAGTCTTGAGGAAGTAATGAGATTGTAGAGGGGCTTGAGAGGAGCCTATGAGTGAGTTAACTATTGAATTTGAAAGAATGCACTCACATTTATATGAATCGTGCGTCTAAGATGTAACCGAGATACACTCTCTTTTCTAAACCTTATTCAGGTGAGACACTTATGAGAAAGTGTGTTTTAGAGCTTGGGTAATATTTTCTCCCTAAAATCAGTATGATGTATAAGATTATGAGCAGTAGTAGTAAAGAGTGCCCTTAAGTTAAGAGAAAAGCATGAAGAGGTATAGAAATCTATGAAAGGGAGATAGTGATGAGGCAAATTATGTTATTGCAATCATGTACCCAGTCAGTTATAAGTGATGAGTTCCTTTACGAGCAAGATAAGGAATAATAATATTTAGAGAGTTCTTGATAGAAGGAAGAGGAATAGTTACTACTCATGATTAAATATAGTATACTTTTAACCAGAATAGGGTTGATGTCAATGTGCCATCATGTTAGAAAAGACTAAATATATGTGTGGAATCAGAGAACAGAGTATTCATGAGGTGATAGACCCAAGCTACGCTTATTAATTTTGAAGGGGGAACCCCATGGTATTCAGAAAATGATAGAACTATTTGAGAGGTAATACACAGTAAAAGAGTAAATAGTACTTAAGTTGTGAAATAGAAGACGAAGGTAATATGTATGTAGGTTGACAGAGAGCTAAAGACTTCCTACTTGTCATGAGATCTTAGTGCGTGAGTATTTCTTGATTTTTTTTGTAGTCGCAAGTATTATAATGTGTGAGCATTCATATTGATATACATGTTAAGTACTAAACACTAGGCTTGAATTTGAGATGAGTGTCGTGATCAAAAGATCTCAACATGAGGGTGATGGTGTTAGTTTTGAGATCTTATCTAGTAGGTTTGACCTAAAATAGGTGAGGAGATCAAAGTGGTAGCTTGCAATGAAAATGTGGTATTATGACTAATAGAGGAGAGGAATGAAGGTAAAGCAGTAGGAGGTACACCCAAGGTGGTATGTGGCCAGACGAGGTCGCAATTGAGGTTAAAAGAAGCATCTTAGAAAGAGGTCTTAGTACCTTCTTATGGAGAGTTCGATAGTCATGAGATATAATTTTCCGTAGTGTTATAGTAAACAGGGATGTAGACCAGTTTAGATATGATGGACTAGGTCCAATGCTTTCAAGTGTCAGCTTTAGACCCAAGGGGAGATGATAAGACAAGAAATCAAGTCAAGTGTTGAGAATAAGATAGTAATAAGTTCAAAGGAGTATGGGAGATATCTTTTTAGTAGTAGAGTGATGTTATAAGGAGAAGTTTAATGTTCTTATCGTGATAATGATGGCGTGGTAATTCCATTTAAGGTTATAAATGAGGAGGAAGAGGAGGATGAGGTTTTACTATGAGAAATAGCTAAATGAGAGCCCTTAGTTTGTTCCGAGTAGTAATGCGGGAAATTCTAGTTGGAATGGCAGAGATGATGAGAGAATGAGCACTTCTTAAGGAGCTGGTTAGTAGGTGTTAATGGAGTTGTTAGAGTACTAAGCTTGAATGCGGATTTGTTAAACATTAGGTAGTTCTTGATATGAGCCCAATGTTGATTAAATGTGGTGGTAAAGAGAAATATTCTTGGGGTGATATTCCCAATAGAGAGGTATAAAACCCGCACCTTAGGATTTAGGTTAATCTTGAATATAGTAAGAGCGTGCTTAGATACAGACCTTGGTAAGAGGAGTCATGTACCCTTGTGGGAGCTAAGAGTTGCAGCCAATGAGGTATGGTAATAAGGAAAGAAGAGGCTAGGGTAGTTGAGGAGTGTTGCTAAGCTTAACATCTAGCAATCACATTACCCAAGGCATGGTATTCCTATTCTTACTTCATGCCTAGACTTTCTTTGTTTCAGATAAGGTAACTTCAGAGAGAGCGTGACTATGTTCACAACAACATCGGTCTTGATTTAAGTGCTATCGAAAGTCCCAACTCTTGGTATGAATCAGTCCAGCCTCTGTTAGTAGGCAAGTTTATAAGTCAAAGGAGATGGTAAGAGTAACCTTGTTCCATACCCAGTCCAGCCTTCGAGGACGAATGATCCCAAGGAAGAGATAATGTAACACCTTGAAAACAATTTGAGCTAAGACTCGAGCCATTCTTCATTGTGAGTAATATTTAACCGAGAAATTTAAAAAATTTAACTGTTGAGATCACTATATGTAGCACCTTGAAATCCAAAAAGAACTAAAGAGAATTCATTCAAGTAATCCTTAAGTTCTTTTAAGTTTTGGGTCAACTTCAAACGACCATAACATTTAGCACAAGATGAGTTAGGAGACCCATAAGATATCAAATGAAAGATCTCTGAGTCCTCTTTCCAACACCGCCGAGTTTTCCAAAATCTCAGGTCAGATGAGGGAGATATGCCCGTTTCAGTTAAGGAAATTTACCCAAATTAATGAGGGGTATTTTGGTATTTTCCTTACCCCACTAGCCTAGCCTGTCTTTGTTAACCTTTTAGGGGTCAAAACTGATTGGAATCAATTTTAGTTATTCCTAAACGTGCTTAGGGTTTTTTAGAGGAGTTCAAGAGGAGAAAAGGGAGAAAAACTTCAAGCGTTCAAGATTCTTGTGATCTTCGAGGGATTTCACCAAGGATTTGATCCTTATGAGGTATGTAAGCTTCCATAGTGTTAGTTTTGTTCACCGCACGCCAATCATGTGATTTTAATCTAAAATATCGCTCTTGGGATCGATCTTGATGAGTTTCTTGAAGTTTTGTTCCATAAATCTTTAATAATGAGGTTCGATGAATTCTTGAGATGAATGATAGAAGTTTGAGGGTTGTTTATGAGTGGATTTTCGTTTACTAAGCTTGGGTATTTGAATCAAGGAGAGTTTGGAAGAAAACATTCGATTCTAAGTAAATTAGGCCAAAAAATCAAAAAAGAATTCATCAGAAATTTCTAGGTAGGAGCTGGTGCGCCGTGCCAGGAGTGCGCTAGAAAAGAGGTTCTTTAGTTTAGGGGTTGGCACCCCGCGCTACACAGTCCGCGAGGGTCACCTTTCCCCGTCCTTTTTCCATCTTTCGTTCCATCTGAGTTCTTTTAAAGTGTACCTTCACACCCTTCCTGATTTAACTATTCTAAATCACATTTAATCATCACGAGATTCTTCATATCATGAATCATAACTCTTAAATTCATAATTCAAATTCAAAAAAGAGTTAAGAGTAGAGTTTAAGAAAGTCTTTGAGTTAAATTGTTAATCCCTTGAGATCAACTATCGATTTGACCTAAGTTTTGAGGAAGTAAGTATGAGAATGAGAAAAGTTGTACACATGAGTTCTATATTGTCATTTAGAACGTTGAGTCGAGTCGTTCATGCCCATAAATTCTGCATGAACTCCTTAAATTGAGTATCTAAAGAGGAGTAGTATCTTCGAGTCCTATGTTCTTGAGCATTTAGTTCCTAATCTTTTTGAGATTATTTTCCTAATTATGGGACTACTACATGTTACCCATGAAGGTCCTTGAGTTGAGTTGTTTATGCCCATAATTCTGCATGAACCCTATGAGTTGAGCAGTCTTGAGATGAGTAGTATCATTGAGTCCTTGATTTCTGGAGTTGTTGAGTTTCGATTATTGAGTTTTATATATGGTTATTGAAAACTTGAATTGAGTCATTCACGTTCATAATTCGGCGTGAACCCTATTTTGAGAAGTCTTTTACAACTATTTATAATTTGTTTTAAGACTTGAGTAAATGTGGATGAGGATGAGGAGAGTTGAGTTTCAGTTTTCTAAATGAATATATGGGAACTAAGTATTCCCAAGAGTAAACTTTTTTACATTTAAGATGAGAGGAAATTTCTATTTCCAAAGGAGTTCATGAGGAGTTTTGAGCACTATCTCTTTGAAGGGAACCTTTGAGTAATAATCTCAAAGTTTGAGGATGAGGAAATATTTTGTAAAACATATGAGCATGAGTTATGTTATTGGGAGTAGTATTGAGCACCGATATGGGGAAGAGTTCAGACAACTCAAAGTCCACATAAACCATGTATGCCAACATGGGTAAAAAGGGTCATACTTTTAAGATGATTCCTAATTGATTTTTAAGCATAAATTAGTGGATCCACTTAGTTGTGGATGTCTTATGCTCCGATAAGTTATAGTACAGTTCTACCTGCGTGGGCGATACGTTGTATCATCACATCGCTCACAGTGATGGTTGTCGGTTAGAGGATCTCCCAAATAAGAGTTATTATTATACTTTTACATACAATGGAGTTATTATTGTATTTTTACATAAAATTGAGTTATTATATACTGTTTTTGTAACACCTCGCTAAGTGAAAGAGCTAGAATTAGAAAGAGCCATTTTTGGAAAGAATGAAAAATCTGGAAATTTGTTTAAGTTAGGTGAAGTTTGAGATTTGGGTCAACTTCAAATGATCATAACTCCCATATCAGGATAATTTTGGTGTTCTACAAGATACCGTAGGAAAAATATTCAAATTATCTTTGCAACTCCATTGAGTTTGCTCAATTTCAAGTCCGTATGAAGGAGATATGCCCATTTGAAGTCGGGTTGTTTAGATAAGGAAAGTCTAAACCGGATTTTGGAAGGGTATTATGATCTTTTCCTTACCCAATTAATTTATTTCGTTTCTAGTGAATTAATTAGGGTCAAAACTGAATTGGTTCAGTTTGCACAATTGAAAATTCACATTAGGGCTTTAGAGAGAAGAACTCAAGAGAGAAGAGAAGAGGAAAGCCAAGATTCGTCATCTTCGTAAGGAATTGATTGAGGATTTCGTCAAGGATTTGATCCTACGAGGTATGTGAGACTTTCATAACGTTGGGTTTGTTCACTCACGTGCCAAACATGTTTATTTCAGTGTGAATTCATCATAAAAAGATTGGAAGTTTGAATGTTTTTGCTGGGTATTATTGAATTATTTTCATTCTTGAATTTGGGTTGAGAGTGAGGAGTTCTTGAGAGTTTAATGTCGATTATTAGAGTTACTTTGAGTTAGATTCTTGTGTATATATTTTGGGTACCTGAATCTAAACAGATATTAAGAAAACGAATCAAAATTAATCGAATTAAGATCAGAAAACAACAGGAAAAGTTCGTCAGTTTTGCCTGGGGCAATGCTGGCGCGATGCGCCCCTATTGCGCTAGGAGGGCTGGGGCGATGCGCCAGCAGTGCGCCAAAAAGTGGTCTCTGAACTTTGGGCGCCATTAGTGCGCCAAGTTCGTCCGCCCCAACCCATTTTTCACCATTTAGCCCATTTAAGTCCTTCTAAAGTGTACTAACACTTCCTATTGATTCTAAATACTCTAAATGAATTCTAAACACCTAGAAATCATCCATAAACATGAATCATAACCTTGAATCCATAAATTCAAATTCAAGGAAAATTAAGAGTTAAGTCTAGAAAGTTCATAGAGTTTTTTCAGGAAGTCTTTCACAAATGTTTTAAACTTGTTTTAGGACTTGAGTTTTGAGTTAAGTAAGAGTAACAAATGAAGTTCATTTCTTCAAAACGAGTATATGGGAACTAAGTATTCCCAAAGAGTAAATGTTTTTACATCTAAACAAGAGAGGAAACACTGATTTCCAAGAGAGATTTTGAGCTAGTTTTTGAGTAAGTTTCTCAAACCACAGAAAGAGTTTTTATTTTTAAAACATATGAGCTGAGTATTTTGGGAGTAGTATTAAGCACCGATGTGGGGACGAGTTCATAACAACTCAATGTCTCCATAAACCATGTAGCCATCGTAGGTAGAAAGGGTCATACTTTTTAGATGACTCATTAGTGCTTTTTAGCATAGACTAGTGGATCCACTTAGTTGAGGCGTTCCATATCCCCACAAGTTATAGGACAGTTCTGGCAGCTTGGGCGAGATGATGTATCATCACATAGCTCATACGAATGGTTGACGATTAGATAAACTCCCACAAAGTAATATTACTTTATTGTATATATGTATATTGAGTTGTTTCTTACTATTTAAAGGCTTTACATAAACTGCATCTTTATTTTTGTTTATTTCTGCAGTGAGCTGAGTATCCATGAGTTGAGTAAAGTTGAGGCAAGTGTTTCTTTCAGAATTCAGTTCAAGCTTATGTCAAGTTTAGTTTTCCCCTCGCATGCTCATTGTAACATTTCGGAAACTAGTAGCCTAAACTAGAGCCTAACGTAAAGGTTAGAGTCGTAAATAACTCCCGGTATCTAAAATGATTATTTTTGGGTTAATACGTCAAGGTACGACCCTCCAAGGACCAATCATGGGGCTTTGAGGAGGACCCTTCAAAGAGTGAAAAAAATAAGACCTGGGCAGTCCGTTCATTAGGGGGAACCACAACTAGTAGGTGGACCCACACCTCGTGGGTCATGAACGTTGGTCAAGCCCCTAAAAAATAGGTCACAAACCATGGACCACAGTTTGCCAGCATAGGTCGTGGTCCCACCCATGGTCCGTAGGTCCAGGGTCGTAGGTCATGCCTGAAACTGCCAATTGGCAATTAGACTTAGTTATCTTTTGGGAATTTCCTCTTTAATTAATGGTTAAGTGATGTCGTTTTAAGCCTATTGTAAGCATCTATATAAGTGTTTTACCCACCTTAACTAACTCATCTAGAATCATAATTTCCAAATCCCCAAATCAAAACCAAACCCTCCCCAAAATATTCTCTCTAGAACTCCAAGGAAGAAGAAGGGTGAAGCTAGGGTTGAAGGAGCCATCTTTTCTCCTCAAATTCGTGGTAATTCTTCAATAAGGTATGGTAGTCCTTTATCCATGGATAATTTTCCTCCATGGAGTCCCTCCAAACTAAATTTCAAATATAGTAATTTCCCCAAAAACCTAGGGTTTGACCTCAATCTCATGGATTCCTTTCAAATTCATTTTTAATGATTCGATTGTGTTGAATTATAGATATATTGATGATTTTATATGATTTTAAGTTGAATTCCATAAGAATCCACGAATTCCCCTATTTTCCCTAATTGGATCTAAAAGTGTGGGTGAATTGTAGAAAGAAGAGTCTTATTCAATTATGCTTATAGTAACAATAGTAATTGAATCATGTTATCATTCATGTCTAATGTAGTAATTTTAGATATGTTGATTTAATTTGATCCATGGTCCTTGAGGGGAAAAGCATGATAACTATATATATTATGAGACTTATGTATATGCATTTAGATCCCTTTGAGAGTAAAGTGAATATACTATGATCTAATTGTTGTGTTGATTCGATTATTATCCTCATGTACAAACTAATGTATGAATATGACATGATGTGAAAGGTTTGTCACATGTAGTGATTCTAAGGTTGGAAGACTAGTCTCACCTAATGAATCTAGGAGCTTTAGAATGAGTATGTTGGATAGGGTGTCAAGACATTCTTCCATAACTATGAACTTAAATCGAGACTTAATATAAACTCCATGGGAATTAATTCTTAGCACTGAGTGGATATGAATATGAGATGGAAGTTTATATGATAGTTGAGTCCGGCTTCCCCTTGAAAGCTTCTACACTAGTAGAGTCCGGCTTTCCAAATGGGTTCCTTTTACACTAGTTGAGTCCGGGTTCCCAAAGTAGGTATCTCATGAGATGGAAACCTTCTACCTTAGTTGAGTCCGGGTTTCTAGAAGCAATCTCCTTATCCCATAAACTATGTGCCCACATAGGTCTTTAGCTAGTGGATCCACCTAGGCTAAGAGTATAGCTCTATCTTAGGCAAGTAGGACAACCCTTTTTCGGTGTGGGGTAGACACCGGATTCCATGATTTAGCTCACATGGTCTATGTCGGTTAAAGCTAGTCCCGTTATGATAATATGAACAAGAATATGAGTTATGAACTATAGTTACTCAAGAATCTTTTCCTTAGTGTAGGTAGGATTATGGGCTTTTATTCATGCATTGCACAAGGATGCTTTGAGGGTATTATTGTATGTTTCCAATATGGTATGATGATCTATATGTTGAATACGCTTATGACTTATGCTTTTCACTAATCTTCATGATGATTCCTAAACTAGGTAAAGTGCATATTTTTCAACTAAAATGTCCCCTTTTTTCATGTTTTCAAGGATTTTGTGCATGACTATCATACTTAGTGCAATCTTGTACTAACCCATATTTTCTACATTTTTTCACAAAGTGTAGGATCCGGTGTTTGAGGTGATCTTCCTTCTTGGTCAAAGCTTGGATCGACTATTCTCCTTGCTTGTTGGTGAGTCCTCATGGATTCGAGGACGAGTGACTTTTTATAGTTCCTTTCTTTCATTGTACTAGACTTTTGGATTTTGTTGTTGTTAGGGCTGTGACCCTATTTGATACTTCGATTGTAATAGATGGCTAAATGAGACAAGTCTAGACTTTTGCTTTGCTTTTATGAAACTTTTGCACTCAAATGTGTTTTTACTCTTATTGTTCTAATTCTTTATGTTATCATATGATAAGTGTCTTACATGGAGCCTTTCGGGTATCTATGTGCCTTGTTACGTCTAGGGGGTACCCTTGGGTCATGACAAACTTGGTATCAGAGACAAAGGTTTAAAATGATTCTAGGATGATGTCTAATAAGCAACATCTAGTTGAGTCTTATTCATGAGTATGAAGCGCGCCACATTTATGAATGAGAGGCTATAAGATGTTAGGAAAATTTCACTTCTTTTATTTCTCTTAAGTCATGCCTTAGAGTTTAACTCTATAAATGTCCCTCTCCTAATGCTTCTCTTATTTTCTCAGGAAATGATTAAACGAAGGGCTAACGCAAGAAGGGTGGAAGAGGAGAATGTAAATCAAGGAGTTCCTCAAGGTAATTAAGCTCCTCAAGTTAACCAAGATCCGGTTGATCCCGTGATGGAGAATGTGACCCATGCGGAATTTAGGTCTACTATCCAATTATTGGCTCAAGTTGTTACAACTCAAGCAAATTGAGAGGTGATTGCTCCTATGAACACTAATGTGAATTATGTGGCTTCTATATTGAGGGATTTTTCTAAAATGAACCCTCATGTGTTTCTTGGCTCTAAAGTGGGAGAGGATCCTCAAGAATTTTTGGATGAGGGTTATAAGATAATTGATGCCATGGGGGTGACTTCGGTAGAGAAAGTGGAGCTAGCCGCTTACCAATTGAAGAGTGTTGCTTGAGTATGGTATACTCAATGGAAGAACAATAGGCCGGTAGGATCGGGTCCAATAGAGTGGGAAGTATTCAAATCGGCGTTCCTTGATAGGTTCTTTCCCTGAGAGTTGAGGGAAGCTAAGGTGGAAGAATTTGTTAACCTTCGTCAAGGAGGTATGAGTGTTCAATAATATTCTCTAAAGTTTACCCAATTGTCCAAGTATGCTCCGGCTTTGGTGGCGGACTCAAGGGATATAATAAGTAGATACTTGACGGGTGTGTCTAGATTGGTGAGAAAAGAATGTCGTTCGGCAATGCTTCATGGTAATATGGACATCTCACGTCTCATGGTGTATGCTCAAAAAATGGAGGAAGAGAAACTCCAAGACAAGAATAAGGAGGTGAAAAGAGCTAGGACTGGTGATGGGAATTTCTCCAATACTAGGTTCGATAGGCTAGGTCGACCAAGGTTCAAACAAAGGTTCTCCAACCAAGGCTCCTCTAATTCTCCCCCAAGGTTCAACAATGATAAGGTGCCTAACCCTAAACCTTAAGGAGGCAATAGTGGTGGTTCCTATGTGGCTAGGCCTAATTATGTAAAGTGTGGTAGAAAACATGAAAGCAAGTGCTTAGTTGCTTCGGATGGGTGCTATGGTTGTGGGAAGAGTGGCCACAAGATGAGAGATTTTCCTATGCTCAAGGTTAAGGTAAGGGAAGACAAACAATCTCCTCCAAGCGATTCCAACACCAATTCTCAAAAGTAAAACCTCTTTTATGCTCTTCAATCCCGAGGTGACCAAGAGAGCTCCCCGGATGTGGTGACCGGTATGTTAAAAGTCTTTTCTATTAATGTATATGCTTTATTAGATCCTGGTGCCACTTTGTCCTTTGTTACACCTTTTGTGGCCAAGAAGTTTCAAATACTCCCGAAGTGTTAGTAGAGCCTTTTTTGGTTTCTATTCCGGTTGGTGACTCGGTGGTGGATAAAAGAGTCTATAAAAGTTGTCCCATTTATTTGTCCCATAAAGTTACCTTGGTGGATTTGGTAGAGTTAGACATGTTAGACTTTGATGTGATTATGGGTATGGATTGGTTGTGTAACACCCCAAAAAGAATTTGAGCTAAGATTTGAACCGTCCTTCATTGTGAGTAGGATTTTACTAAGGAATTTAAAATTTCTTAATTATTAAGGTCAGGTCACTAGATGTTGCACCTTGAGTTTCAAAAAGAACTAAATTGGAAATAGCAAAAATCTGAAATTTTGTAAGTTAAGTTAAGTATGAGTTTTGGATTGACTTCAAATGATCATAACTTCTATCTCAGGATGAGTTAGGTGTAATACCAGATACTGTAGGGAATATCTTGGAATTATCTTTCCAACGCCACCGAGTTTGCTCAGTTTCGAGTTCGTATAAGGGAGATATGTGCATTCGAAGTTGGGTTGTCAAGATAAGGAAAGTCAAAATCGGATTTTAGAGGGGTATTTTGGTCTATTCCTTACCAAATCGGATTTGATTCGTTTTTAGTAAGGTTTTAAGGGTCTAATCCTATTAGGTTCAGTTTTATAATCCTAAAATTAGCCTAGGGTTTTAGTTGAGAGTTCAAGAAGAGAAAATAAGAGAAAAGAGGAGAGGATCAAGCGTTCGTCGAGATTCTTGCGTCTTGTTGCAGATTTTCGCCATGGGTTTAATCCCTAAGAGGTATGTAAGATTCCATAGTGTTGAAGTTGAAAGATTAGAGTTCTTGATGAGTTCTTGATAGGTGTTCTTGAAGTTCTTTCTAAATCTTGTTGTCCTGGGTTTTTGATGATTTCTTGAGATAAAAGTGAGTGTTTTAAGGGATGTATTGAGTAGATTAGAGTGTACTTATGTTAAGTAATTGATTCTAAGTGATTGGGGAAGAAATCGTTTGATTCTAGACGAGTTAGGTTGAGAAATCGAGCTAAGAAATTCATCGCGTCTTCTGGGTTGGGGCCTAGCGCGTTGCTCCAACCAGAGCGCCCCAAAGTAGTCTCTGAATGGTAGGGGCTGGCTCTCCGTGCCACCCATAGCCCCAGGGTCTCCTGCCCTGTCCAGTTTGCAATCGATTGCTCTGTTTGAGTTATTTCGAAGGGTACCTTTACTCTTTTTCGATTCTAACTACTCTAAGTTACTTCTAAACACCTAAAATCATTCCTAACATGATCATAACCATGAATTCATAATTTAAATTCAATGTAGAGTTAAGAGTTAAGTTTTGAGAATTCTTTCGATTATTCTAAGAAAGTCCTTTTAAGTCCTTTTGAGGAGTCTTCTACAATTTCTAATAACTTGTTTCAAGACTCGAGCAAGTGAGTACGAGTGAGGAGAATGTATTCATGAGTTGACTTTATCATTACAACATCCTTCATACCATGAAGCATAAATTCATAATTCACATTCAAGAGAGAGTAAATAGTAGAGTTAAAGAAAGCCTTTGAGTTCAATTGTGAATCCTTGAGATCAACTATCGATTTAAACTAAATTTTGAGGAAGTAATTCAGAGAATGAGAAGATTCGTATACATGAGTTTCATATAGTTATGTAGATCATCGAGTCGAGTTGTTTCATGCCCATAATTTCGCATGAACTTCGTAAGTTGAGCATCTTTCAGAGAAGTGGTATCTTCAAGTTCTAAGCCGTTGACTATTGAGTTCCTTTCCCTTTTGAGAAGTATCTTTGAATACTTGAGTTGAATATTTCATGCTCATAATTCCGCATGAACATTATAAGTCGAATAGTCTTGAGATGAGAAGTGTCTTTGAGTCATTGAGTTGAGTAGTTAATGCTCATAATTCCGCATGAACACTGAGTTGAGCATTCTTGAAATGAGTAGTATCATTGAATTTCTTGAGTTCCAAGTATTTGAGATCTATCTATGGTTATTGAAAACCTTGCATTGAGTCGTTCATGTCCATAATTTGGCATGAACCATATTTTAAGAAGTCTTTTACAAATGTTTTAACTTTGTTTTAAGACTTAAGTTTTGAGTTCAGTAAAGAGTAAAGTTGAAGTTCTTTTCTTCAAAAAGTATATGGGGACTAAGTATTCCTAAAGAGATCTAAAAAATATTCACATTTAAATAAGAATGGAAACTGAGATTTCCAAAGGGCCTTCGAGCTAGTTTTCAAAAAAAAGAATAATAACTTTCAAATTGAAGCAAGAAGGGAAACTGAGATTTCCAAGATAGCCTTTGAGCTAAGTGTTTGAGCACTAATCTCAAATCACAGAAAGAAGTATGTTTTTAAAACATAAAGAGCTAGTATATTTTTGGGAGTAGTATTGAGCACCGATATGGGGGAGAGTTCAGATAACTCACAGCCCCCATAAACCATGTAACCACCATGGGTAGAAAATGGTCATACTTTTTAGATGAACCCTTTTCAAAATAGAGTAGTGGATCCACTTAGTAATTCAGGTCCTATACCTTTTACCGGGTATAGGATGTGTTGGCAGCATGCGAAAGATCGATGTATCATCACAATAGCTCTTATGTGATGATTGTCGGTTAGAGAAACTCCCATAGTAGTAATTGCATGGTTCCTAAAGAGGTTCTGCTTAGTATGAATGGCGGTATGTGACTTCATTCATGCATTGCACAAGTAGACTTTGAGAGGGAGCATGGTATGTCTTTTATGATATTATGCTTATGAGTTAACATCATGTTTTAAACAGTTTTTCTTTTTTTTATATTGCACATGTTTTAAACTGCTTTATATTGAAATGAGTTCAGTTATGTTGAGTTGAGTTGAGCCAAGTAAGTTCTTCAGTTTCTTTCAGATTCTTTAAAGCCTATATTTCTCTTTTATCAAAGTTCAAGCTTATGTTTATGTTTCAGAATTCCCCTAACATGCTCGTACATTCCACGTACTGAGCCATTTGGCCTGAATCTTTTTATGATGCAGACACAGGTATTCAGGATCATCAACAGAAGCTTCGTTGATACATTCGAGAGTTCAAGTTAGATATGGCGAGTCTTCTTTCTTCCGGAGGATTTCATTTACTTTTCAGTTCAGTTGGGATATTGTGGCTCTTGTCCCGACTTTCATCTTTATCAGTTAGAGGCTTCATAGATAGTCAGTGTTGACACCCAATTTCAACCCTCCACGATAATAATTAATTTCAGAGCTTCTTTATTTTCAAACGATTTAGAATAATTAGCTTTACAAAATTTAAATAGTTTCGAGGCTAGTTTGAATAATTTCAATCGACTTTTATAGTATTTTGAATGATAAATATATTTCATATAATTATATATATGATTAGTATATTTTATAAATATTCAAAAAATTTCTACTTTGTTAAAATGAATATTTTATTAATTTAGTGTAGTAGCATTTATAGTTATAATTTTGAGTTATTCAAATTGATTAATTTATAATTAAATTGATTATTTTATTTCGTTAAGATTAAGAGGCTCCTTAATTAATTTATATAAATTCATCTTATGTAACTTTTAACCGTTTCACCCACTTAATTTTGATTCGGTAAGGTTTTGACCTCAATTAGTTGTAGTTTTAATTGTGATGGTAGCCATTTCACTTCAACCCACCAAAAGAATCAATATTTTGGACTCTTTTTCTATTTTTCCACGAGCCCAACACGTTGAATCTGCCCATAATCAGCCTGCCAAGCCCAATTCCCCTTTATCCCTTAACCCAACACAACACTTTTCTATTCACTAAAGAAGACCCACCGCCTCCAACTCCAACAATACACGTCAATTCGAGCAACGATTCAAACGACGCTAAACAGCACGCGTGAACGACACCACCTGACCCATACATGCTCGTCTCCTTCACGCGAGAGCAAGGTCACTGAAGTGGCAGCAACGGTTTCAAACGGCGAGCACACGGCGTCTATGTACGATTTTCTCATCGTTTCTTCTCCTGTTGACGTTCCAGTACACTCGTACTGCTCCAGCAGGTAAAGCACCTGAATTTTTGTCCTGGCACACGCATTTCTCACCCTTGACTCACGTGGATGGGCGACACGTTGAGAGTCAAGGATGAAGGATCGATCGGAGCCGCTCACGTGCTTTCAAGCTTTTGATTTTGTTGGGAATCGGCAGATTTTTTGTACGAACAACTGTGTTTTTGATCCTTGAAGTAATTTTTGAATTGAATTTGGTTTGGAAAAAATTTCGTTTGTGCCCCTGGTTCCTATCCGAATTTCTTCATTTTTCCCCCCAAAAAATCGACAAAAAAGTCTCGTCTATATATCGTCTCTTCTTCTCCTTTGTAAGGGGGGACTCTTGGAAAAAAAAAAGAGTTCGAAAGGGGACATTAGGAAGAAACAAAGAGAAATAGTAAAGAAATAGCTGGAGAACAACACTTATACACATAGAAAAATACATACGAGATAGGAAAAGACTACAGAAGCTCGGATTTCGATTTTCTTTTTCGTTCCCTATCCACTGAAGCTGGTTGAAGTTTCATTCATGATGAAGGTGGAATCGCCCTCAAGCTTGTTTCGTCTCAGTCACTACCCAGAAAGAGGTAAACTTTCCTTTGCCTTTTTCTGTTTATTTTTAGTCTTCTTTATTAGTTTTAGTTCAGTGTTCTAAAGAGTGTATATCTTTAGTATGTTGGAATCCTTGCGCATCAATGGATATTAGTTATGAATCTTTCTTCTACTTTATTTGTTGTTTGTATATGGTTGTTATGTAATCTTATTAAAAGTTGAAGATTCTGACTCTGGGAACTTTAAAGTATTTGTTCTAACATGTTTTTCCGTCCATCGAGTGTTGAATCGATTCTGGTGTGAAGTTTAGATGTGGTCTGTCCTTTACTGATTTCAAAATCCTCTTATGTGGTGTTTCTGTGTCTAAAGTTATCTCTAATTCCCAAATTATTTATTTAGTGATTCATGGTCATGAGTTTCCTTTCAATATTATTTAGTTTCCGTTGCAGACCTCCATCAGTTTATCTTTCGTCTCGAATCAACTTGGAGACGTCTCTATTAGTTTAGCATTTTTAAACCTATAATGATTTCGAATCTGTCATTTATCGAATTAGGATTTCTGTGCAATGAGTTTTTATACCGCATTCACTGTTTAAGCATGATTGATAGCATAAAGAGATATTAGTTGTTGGAGGGGGAGTGAAATAATTGCAATATGCCTCTTTCTGGTTTATTTTTACTCCAAATTAAAGAGGATTATTTTGAGTATTTGATTTCCGTGTTTGATTATTATTATTTTTTGCCTATAGTTGTGCCTTTGTAAGGAGTTCAGAATCAGCCACATGGGTTTCTTTTCCCTTTATTCTCACGTGCTACTTGGTTAGAGATCATGACCATGTTTTGAAATATTTTTAGTTTAGTGACCAAAGTCATTGTCTCTCATTTCAACATTCAACATGTGGTATGTTTTATATTGTTTTGAACAATAGCCAATAATGCTTTCATATCTTTATTATAGGACATTTGCAATTACTCCTCTTTTCTAAATGCTTTCCCCTTCTTATTGACCTTATTTAGCATAAGTTCCAAATTTTTAAGCCATCAATCTATGAGACTTTGAGTTTGTCCCTTCTCGGTTAAAAAGTTCTAGGTTGTATCTTTCCCTTAAAAGATCTCGTTCCATTAATTATAGAAAAGATTCAAGTTTAGTAGGTTGGGGAAATGCTTGCTGCTTGTGTTCTTGTTATTTGCTGTTACATTGTTTCAACATAGTTGCTACTCTTAGTTGCTCTTTCTCTTTTATTAAATGTTTTTGTGCAATCACTTGAAAGATCTTTCATATACTAATTGTTTTCCTCTTTTTTTTTGTATGTAATCTTATTCGTGTCCATTTGGGACTCCATTCCCACATTTCGATAGAGTCATAAAGGCTCCAATTCCGCCTTTCTTGAGTCGGCCAACCAAATGGAATCAAAGAACAAGTCCTCAAAAATTGATGTCACGGGATTGCATACACTAGTATACACTTAGTGTATACGGGAATGGGCCTAAAGGTCCCATATTCAGTTTTGTATTTTGTTGTTGGGCCTAAGCCCTTTTATTTTAATTATCATCTTATTAGTTTATGACAGGTACTAAGTTTTGGGCTTTTGGACCTAAAACTAAAATTAGGCCCAAGTACTGGCCCAGGCGAACAGATCCAGACTTGGGCCCAAATCTTCTTTCCCTATCTCATTTATTTGCTATTAGGTGTTTTATGTGTTTATTTAATTTTAAGGTTTCCTAATCAATTCCCCAAAAGATAGTCACTTCGGGATTTTCTAAAGACTAAATAATCATACTTATTTTACTACTTAAGTTATTTTGTAGAATATATTATTTAAGTGAATGTAAAATATTTTATTTAAGTAAATCCTTTATACCATCTCCCTTTCCCTAAACAAAAATAATTCAAGTTTTAAGTTGTTTATTTTTAAGTTTTAAGATAGATAGTTTTCTCAATTTTAGTTAAGGTGCTTATTTTCTTAAAACATTTAGCCAAATAGTTAATTATTGAATAATCGCAGGTTAGCGGACATTTCGGGTGCTTTCAAACCCTTTCCGAAATGCTAATAAGAACCCCGAACCCCCTCTACGTATTTTCAATCGATTAAGAAAAATTAAGTGGCGACTCTAAACCAGTCTTAAATTATATTTTCCTTATAAAACAGAATGACGACTCTGCTGGGGATTTGAATGGTTCTAACCTTAAGATTAATTATTTGGCTATGTGTTTAACTGTTTACTTGTTTAAATTATCGTATCTTATATTAATTGTGGCATTCATAGCATTCGATTCCGCCAAACGGCAAATAGATTGCATTTGAGTTAAATTTTTGTATTTAAGTTTCACGAAATTTTATTCAACTTTTAAGATTTGTATGCTTGAATCAGTTTTTCTTTTGTAGTCAGCCAGGATGAGCATTCGCTTGGGGAACAACAATAGTTCTTGAGTGTCGTCCATGTCCAGGGTGTAGGCTCGGGTCGTGACAAACTTGGTATCAGAGCCAGGTTTGAAGTGTCCTAGGGTGTCTATGAGGCCGTGTCAGTAGGTTATCGTTTATGGTTGTGAGGGCCCCACTTCTATAAATGAGATACTACATGCATTTAAGAAAAGTTTCCCTTATTTCATACTCCTAATCGTGCAATAGAGCTATGTTATAGAGACTTATTCTAACTCGTGTGTTCTCCTATCCCTTCGATTACCCATCATACTAAAGGTGGTTGAAAGGCACAGTCAGTTCTTTGTTGATGAGTTGTTATAAGCAAGAGTCTTGAGAAAGTCATGAGACTCCAGAGGGGATTGAGAGAAGCCCCAGAATATGTTAAGTGTTCAGTTTCAGAAGAATGCACTCATAATAATATGAATCATGCGTTTGAGCTTAAAGCGAGTTGTACTTTTTTCCTTAAGCCTTGTTTCAGCTGAGATCCTTTTTTTAAGAAGTATGTTTAGAGCCTGGGTAGTATTTTTACCCTGAAGGGTAACATGAGTTATGAGATCATGAGCAGTATTAGTGAAAGAGCCTAGAGTTAGAGGAAAGTATGTAGAGGTTTAGTAATCTAAGTAAGGGAGGTGGTGTTTTTACAAGCTATGTTACTATAGTCAAGTACCTAGTAAGTTAGTAATGAGGAGTTTTCCCTTATGGGTATACGAAGAAGTGATGAGTTGTGAAGATTCCATCATAGGAGGTAGAGTGTGTTGTAGCTAGAAAAGAGTTTGTGATGAAGTGTCATTGTGTAGGTAATGACCAGGTGTAAATGTTGAATAAAATAGTAGGAGTATTCATGAGGTGATAGATCTAAGCTAGGCTTATGATATTGAGGGAGAGCCCATAATATTCAAAGTGTTATAGAACTAATTAGGCATTGATGTATAGTGAATGAGTGAATACTACTCAACTTGTGAAGGGAAATGTGATAGTAAATTGTAAGTATGAATACTAAGAGGTGAGGGTTGGCTATTTTTCATAAGGTCCTAGTGGATGAGTGCTTCTGAATTTGTATCTAGTAGATGTAAGTTAGTATAGTAAGCGAGCAATCACATTAATATTCGGGTTTAGTCATAAACATTAAGCTTGAATTTGATATGAGTGTCATGATAAAAGGAATGGCAACATGAGGATGATGATGTTAGTCTTAAGATTTGACCTAGATGACTTGAAGAAATCGAGGTGATTAGTTGCAATAGATATGAGTAGTACAAGTGAGAGACCCTAACCTTTAGATAAGGGCAGTGAAGTATGGCTAAGTCACAAGAGTAACAAGAGCATTAAGAGGTGTACCGAAAGGGTATGTAATCAGAAAATGTTAAGAGAAACACCTTAGAAAGAGGTCTTAGTACCTTCTTATGGAGAGTTGGTAGTCATGAGATAATCTTCTCCTGAGTGTTAGAGTAAAAGAGGATGTAGACCAGTTTAGAGATGATGGAATAGGTCCATAGCTTTTGAGTGTAGCTTTAGACCTAAGGGGGAGATGACAAGATGAGAAATCGAGTCAAGTGTTTGAGATTAAGATGGTAATGAATTCAAAGAGTTTGGGGGATATCTTTTTAGAGGTCTTTTTGTAATGGAGTGATGTTAAAAAGAGAAGGTTGATGTTCTTATCATGTTAGTGATGGTGTGATAATTCCATCTAAGGTTATTAACAATGAGGAAGAAGAGAATTAGGTTTTACTAAGAGAAATAGTTAAATGAGAGCGCCCTTAGTTTGATCTGAAGGAGTTGGTTAGTAGGATTTCATGGAGTTGTTAGAATACTAAGCTTGAACGTGGTGTTAAAGAGTGATAGTCTTGGGAGAAGATTCCCTATAGAGAGGTATATAATCCGAACCTAAGGATTTGGGTTAAGCTTGAATATAGTAAGATCATACCATTAGAATTCCACCTTAGTAAGAGTAACCCAGTCCAGTCGTCATTCGAGGACGAATGATCCCAAGAGGGAGATTTGTAATACCCTAGAAATTTTTTGAGCTAAGTCTTGAATCGTCCTTAGTTGTGAGTAGGATTTTACTAAGGAATTTAAAATTTCTTAAGTATTAAGGTCAGGTCACTAGATGTAGCACCTTGAGTTTCAAAAAGAACTAAATAGGAAATAACAAAAATATGAAATTTTGCAAGTTAAGCTAAGTATGAGTTTTGGATTGACTTCAAACGATCATAACTTCTAGCTCAGGATGAGTTAGGTGTGATAACAGATACCGTAGCGAATATCTTTGAATTATCTTTCCAACACCACCGAGTTTTCTCAGTTTTGAGTTCGTATGAGGGAGATATGTGCATTCGAAGTTGGGTTGTCTAGATAAGGAAAGTCAAAACCGGATTTTAGAGGGGTATTTTGGTCTTTTCCTTACCAAATCAGGTTTAATTCATTTTTAGTTAGGTTTTAAGGGTCTAATCCAATTATATTCAGTTTTATAGTCCTAAAATTAGACTAGGGTTTTAGTTGAGATTTCAAGAAGAGAAAAGAATAGAAAAGAGGAGAAAAGAGGAGAGGATCAAGCATTCGTCGAGATTCTTGCGTCTTATTGCAGATTTTCGCCATGGGTTAAATACCTAAGAGGTATGTAAGCTTCCATAGTGTTGGGTTTGTTCACCCACACATCAAACATGCTATTTTCAGCGCAAATTTCATTCTTGAAGTTGAACGATTAGAGTTCTTGATGAGTTCTTGATATATGTTCTTGAAGTTCTTTCTAAATCTTGTTGTGTTGGGTTTTTGATGATTTCTTGAGATAAAAGTGAGTGTTTTAAGGGATGTATTGAGTATATTAGAGTGTACTTATGTTAAGTAATTGATTCTAAGTGATTGGGGAAGAAACCGTTCG